>MUZC01001200.1:106169-122252 GCA_002072015.1 Radix auricularia | reverse complement strand
TGACCGGCCCACTCATCTGACTGCCTCCAGCTGTGACCGGCCCATTCATCTGACTGCCTCCAGCTGTGACCGGCCCATTCATCTGATTGCCTCCAGCTTTGATCGGCCCATTCATCTGACTGCCTCCAGCCGTGACGGCCCACTCATCTGACTGCCTCCAGCTTTCCCCCAGCACACGGCTCATGTTCACTGACGTAACAGTGCGTCTACTGGCGCGAACTCTCTTCAGTCGCGGCCTTCCCTACATTGGAATTCAGGACCAGGCCATTCCTGTAATGGCTTGGGAGGAAAACACGGCTTAAAATTAAATTGGAAGTTAGTTTTGTAATGAGAGCGACGTACACTTCTTAGTGTACAACGTGTACAAATATGTACACAATCACGTGACTTGCTCGTCTTTTCCAGTCCAACAAATAGAACAAACAAAGGGAATTGATAAGGGTAATAGGTGACTTAGTGCAGAAATAAAAAAAGGGCATACCGCGCTGGGCAGGACACCAAGAAAGAAAGTCAAATGAAAGAGGAGAAAAGAGGGTTCATCACCAAAACCCCAGAGGAAAACGGCTCAAAGGAAGGGCTAGGCTTATATTGATGGATGATGTAGAGAAAGATCTAGAACAACTGGGCATCCAATATTAGAGAAGAAAGGCGTTGATAAGCAGTGTCGTCGCTAGGGGGGTGCGGAGTGGGCGGGCCGCCCCGGGTGACACCATCAGGGGGGTGACACCAGACCGTAAAATTCTTTATATTCCCGTTATTTGGCACTGGAAAACTCGGAGGATTTCTATGGGTTAAATCATGAGGGGTGACACCATGAGCTACCGCCCCGGGTGACACCATGAGCTACCGCCCCGGGTGACACCAACCCTAGTGACGCCTCTGTTGATAAGGACTGAGTGGAAGGAGGTCGTGAGGCAGGCCAAAGCGCCTCAGGGTTGGATGGATTGATGGATGAATATATGAATAGTTCGGAAAAAGTCTCCCCCTCCCACCCATTCTATAAAATAAATTAAATTAAATACATGTAAATATTATTTGTTATCTCTTGGAATGATTTTTAAAAAACATATTTAAAATTTATTTTTATTTATTTTTTCCCAACCAACCAACACTTTAAAGATTCTAAAGACTAAAGTTACAGTTAATGAATGAATGTCTTCGAAATATATGCACTACTGACATGAATTGCAGTACTTAAAATTTGTTATCCATCATTTTAGAGCAATGTCGAAATAAGTTAAGTAAAGACGATCTGCGGTAGCGATCCATTTGCTGAACAGAAAAGTAGGCAAGTAGGGTTGACCGATACTCGATTCGTATGCTCGGTATCGGCCCGATTTTCCCATACTCGATAATGGCCGCGCGAGTGATGCCGATGCGAGGTTTTACCGTATACACTCGTTCTGTAGGTGGTACGAATCTTGAAGAATGTAGACAAGGACCTTGACCTTGATGATCTACAATAAAATCACCGAGATTCAATGTACATGCAGAAATCACCTATGAACCGCTCATAAGCCGACCCCACCCACATTAAACCCGCCACCTACGTTTTGCCCAGGTAAGGGTTAGCCTGACAGGACGTAACAAAACAGCGAACGTTTCGGCAAAGAGCCTTTTTCAACGGACATACAATGCATAAATAATACGAATATATAATTTTTTATTTTTTTAAAATTAAGAAACTTAGCTGCGGTGAAATCCAAAGTAATCGGTATCGTTACTCGGTATCGGCAAATCATGGCCGCTACTGTCTAGACCCAGTACTCTAATAAAAATAGAATCATACTCTTTACAACCTTAGAGAAACGAAGTGGCTATTCGGACCTGGGTACCAATAGCCTATGACCGCTATTCGGACCCGCTACGCTTAGTAAACGATATTTTATAAAGTTTACTTTATACATTTTAAAAGACCAATGGCGTTCGAGTCTTCCTGGTCTCATCGGTAGTGCGATGGATTGCTGGTAATTAAGTATGAGGTTCGGTTGAGGAATTTTTTTTTTTTTTTTTTAAATGAATTAATTTTTTAATATTTTGTTCATGATTTAGGTTTAGGGATAGGTTTTAGGGTGTGGGTTAGGTTTAGTGATAGGTTTTAGGGTTTGGGTTAGGTTTAGCGATGAAATTAACAACATAATTTTAATTACTAGCCATACTAATACTAGTACATTGTACTACACTGTCACCAGCGCTGGCTCCGAATACACTTTTATTGTCACTTTTATATAACAGAACTCGCTCGGGTCCGTATATCAATCATACGCTATACGGACCCAGTTCCGAATAGCCGCAGCCTTAGAGAAAAGCCGACGTGAAGACGTACAGATCTATGCTCTGCCTTGAGGGGCCATTCAAATTCAAACCCCGAATCCTTGTAGATGGTAATATTTTTAGCGCATTTTCGAGAAGTCGAATGCGCTATTGCACCCGTTTTGTCCGTCCGTCCGTCTGTCATCACCCTAGATCTCAGCATCCATAAGTCCTAGACCCATGATGTATATATGTTTTTTTGTATGTCCTGACCTGCCATTTGTGCATCAACACTCAGTTACTCGATCCGTTAAAAAAACCCGTTAAAACTACCAAAAAACATTGCGAATAAAGAGATAACACTGGCGCAGGGAACGGCCGCCATTGCCGGAAGTCTTAGTATTATCAAAAGTATTTTTTTTTTGTTGACGTCATTAGAATATGTGTAAAAGTTTAGAGTTTTGCGTCATCATTTGTGGTGACTTCAATGAAGATCTTAGCGGCCCAGGGGCAGAAATTGAAAACTATTTCGAAACAAGCTTCAACATTCAACTACTTTCACCAAGATTGGCAACTACGATCTATCAAACAACAATTGACGGAGTATTTGGGCGATTAGCTGATTACAATTTAGAATGTTTCATTTATGAGTCCTATTTCAGTGACCACAAACCACTTGTAGTTAGATCAAAGAGAAAATAAAAAATTTTAAAATATAAAGAAATGACTTTTAAATAATTTTTTTTCAGGTATATTCATTACACAAGAAAATTCATAAAAATATGTCTAAAATCTAAACACAATTACTGATAACTACATAATGCTGATATCTAACATAAGTACTGATACATAATACGAAAATGCGCTAACACGTCCTGAGTTCCAAAAGGGACCAGGCTTAACATGATTTTTTTTAGTAGCGAAGACATATTGCGTTCAAGTCTGGTTAGAGTGTGCGAGTTTCTTTGTCCATGAGGTGATGTAAGGTGTTCAATCAGCCAAGTGAGGACTGGCACACGAGCTACAACCAAGGGTTCTCATACTTAGTCCAGGTGATGTAAGGGTTCAATCAGCCAAGTGAGGACTGGCACACGAGCAACAACCAAGGGTTCTCATACTTTGTCCAGGTGATGTAAGAGTTCAATCAGCCAAGTGAGGACTGGCACACGAGCTACAACCAAGGGTTCTCATACTTTGTCCAGGTGATGTAAGAGTTCAATCAGCCAAGTGAGGACTGGCACACGAGCTACAACCAAGGGTTCTCAAACTTTGCCATTTTTATACATGATTTGTGTTTTCAAAGATAACTATAAAGTAGTGTCACAGGATTCATACCCGGACTGAATATGGAAAGTTTGATTCGAATGAAAGTGGAATCTATATTTTTATTTTTAGACGGAGAAAAGTTTTAAATGTTAATATTTCTTTAATAAATATACTTACTTTTAAAAAATAAATTGCTGCATTCTCTGGAACAATTAGTTTAAATTAGTTCAAAATAGTGAAAGTCGTATCCAGAGGCGTCACTAGGGATGGTGTCATCTGAAGCGGCCCGTCCCCCACCACACCCCCCTAGTGTCGCCACTGGTCGTATCAATAGACTGGAGTGCGATATGGCGGGAAAAAAATCTGTCCATGCCAACGTGAATACTGCTAATTTGACATGGGCAATAGAAATGTTTTGTTTTATTTTAAATTTGAAGTGGATGTGAACTTGGTCCTTACCCCCCCCCCCCCTGCTGAAGGACTTTCATTAAAGCAACATGTTCAGGATACATTCATCGATATTATTATAGAGCATAATAAACATTTTAAAAAAAAACACTTTTATGTGTAGGACGCAATAATGTTCTGTATAGAACGAGCGTCTGTAACATGAACACTGAATTAACCGTGGAATTAATGCTTAACGGGGTCCCACTCTTAACACGTGAAATTAAATGAAAGATTTTTTTTTTTAATTTCCTAACAGGGTCTGTTGAATTTAGGCTGAGAACCTCCTGACTAAAGCACGCCTCGGTTTAGTCTGAGAACCTCCTGACTAAAGCACGCCTCGGTTTAGTCTGAGAACCTCCTGACTAAAGCACGCCTCNTAACGGGGTCCCACTCTTAACACGTGAAATTAAATGAAAGATTTTTTTTTTTAATTTCCTAACAGGGTCTGTTGAATTTAGGCTGAGAACCTCCTGACTAAAGCACGCCTCTGTTTAGTCTGAGAACCTCCTGACTAAAGCACGCCTCTACAAGTATTTAGAAGGATCAAACAAAGCTGGTGGAACAGAAGAGCGAGCCTGACAACCAGGTATCGCCCGCCTAAAACACAGACAGTTATTTGTCTTTAAATCCTTGCGCGCCTTCACAATGCAAAGCTAAAATTGTGTAAAATCAAATAAAAACACATATTGACGCCCTATTTGTTGTGTACTTAGCTGACCACTGACCAGGTTTGTGAAGCCGATGTAGGTAGAAATTGATGGCAGGTTTAAGTGAAGCTTTCAGCTCTCAATGGGTCGCATCACGTTTGTTGAGGTCAAGATTTGGCCCAGTTATGAGAGTTATAGTATAAACCAGGGCTTCTCAAACTATGAGAGCAATAGTATAAACCAGGGCTTCTCAAACCATGAGAGCGATAGTATACACCCCAAAGTTAACAAACGGCATCAAATTTTTCATATTAAAGAAAAAACAACAGTTGAAAGTCCTAACCTTATTAGATGAGGTCAGGGGAGTGCAGATAGAGAAGTGTTGGATCACGTGACAGTGATTTCAAGGACGCAGTGTAGTCGGAGGCATGTATTCTTACTTCTCCCTCTATTACCCGTCAATAAACAAAATGTGGGTGTGACTTCAGTCAGGCTTAAAGATTGTAACGAAAATAAGATGGCGCTCTCTTTGATCTTTATTTAAATAGCACCGCAGCGAAGATTTTATTATTTTAATTTAGTTTACGTACGTTTTATTGTGTACAATTGTTTGTTGAAGGTGGCTCATTGCTGAAAACGTTCGCTGCTTTGTTACATCCAGTCAGGCTAACACATAACTGTTTGTTAGGTCCTGTCAGGCTAACACATAACTGTTTGTTAGGTCTTGTCAGGCTAACACATAACTGTTTGTTAGGTCCTGTCAGACTCACTCATACCCTGTTTGTTAGGTCCTATCAGGCTCACTCATACCCTGTTTGTTACGTCCTATCAGGCTCACTCATACCCTGTTTGTTACGTCCTATCAGGCTCACTCATACCCTGTTTGTTACGTCCTGTCAGGCTCACTCATACCCTGTTTGTTAGGTCCTGTCAGGCTCACTCATACCCTGTTTGTTACGTCCTATCAGTCTCACTCATACCCTGTTTGTTAGGTCCTATCAGGCTCATTCATACCCTGTTTGTTAGGTCCTGTCATGCAGGCTCACTCATACCCTGTTTGTTACATCCTGTCAGGCTCATTCATACCCTGTTTGTTACGTCCTATCAGGCTCACTCATACCCTGTTTGTTACGTCCTATCAGGCTCACTCATACGCTGTTTTTACGTTCTGTCAGGCTCACTCATACCCTGTTTGTTAGGTCCTGTCATGGCAGGCTCACTCATACCCTGTTTGTTACGTCTTGTCAGGCTCATTCATACCCTGTTTGTTACGTCCTATCAGGCTCACTCATACGCTGTTTTTTACGTCCTATCAGGCTCACTCATACCCTGTTTGTTACGTCCTGTCAGACTCACTCATACCCTGTTTGTTACGTCCTGTCAGACTCACTCATACCCTGTTGTTAGGTCCTATCAGGCTCACTCTTACCCTGTTTGTTAGGTCCTGTCATGGCAGGCTCAGCCATACCCTGTTTGTTTGGTCCTATCAGGCTCACTCATACCCTGTTTGTTAGGTCCTGTCATGGCAGGCTCACTCATACCCTGTTTTTTACGTCCTGTCAGGCTCATTCATACCCTGTTTGTTACGTCCTATCAGGCTCACTCATACCCTGTTTTTTATGTCCTGTCAGGCTCACTCATACCCTGTTTGTTACGTCCTATCAGGCTCACTCATACCCTGTTTGTTACGTCCTGTCAGACTCACTCATACCCTGTTTGTTAGGTCCTGTCATGGCAGGCTCACTCATACCCTGTTTGTTACGTCCTGTCAGGCTCATTCATACCCTGTTTGTTAAGTCCTATCAGGCTCACTCATACCCTGTTTGTTACGTCCTATCAGACTCACTCATACCCTGTTTGTTACGTCCTGTCAGACTCACTCATACCCTGTTTGTTAGGTCCTATCAGGCTCACTCATACCCTGTTTGTTAGGTCCTGTCATGGCAGGCTCACTCATACCCTGTTTACAAGTTATCCATCTACTATTCGCTGCCAAGAAGATCTATTCAGCTCACTTGCAGCAGTGGTTCTAAGAGTATACGCGAAGTCCTTATGAGGAGCCTCCTATGACTTACAGTGGGGATACAAGATGTTACCTCTCATTGAACTTTTTATGAGTGGCAATGACTTTCTGAGATAATTTTTTTTTAATGTAGAAAATCAATATTTTGTTATCTCTCATATTTAATAATAATTCATTGTTATGAATTTCTCTTAAAATTTGTTATTTTTAACTTCACATAAAGTTAGATCGTGTTTTAATTATGTGGCATTCATGACATACATTAGATTTAAATGTAGGTTCTCATCATCGTCTGCCATCACCGTAGTACCACAGTACTCTCATTGGACCTTGAGTCATCACCATATTGCATTCAGTTTCAGTTCAAAGCCACATGGAGAATGTTTTAGGGACATCACTAAAAAAAAACACACAAAAAAAAAAAAAATAAATACATTTTGTCATTACTTTACTTTCAGCATACTTTTTAAAAATATTTTTAAAGAAAATTTAAAGTAGTTATTTCAATAATAATTTTTATTTATTTGTTTTTAAAAATCGTTATATCTTTGACAGTGCCCCGAATGACACGTTATATCTTTGACAGTGCCCTGAATGACACGTTATATCTTTGACAGTGCCCCGAATGACACGTTACATCTTTGACAGTGCCCTGAATGACACGTTATATATTTGACAGTGTCCTGAATGACACGTTATATATTTGACAGTGCCCTGAATGACACGTTATATCTTTGACAGTGTCCTGAATGACACGTTATATCTTTGACAGTGCCCTGAATGGCACGTTATATCTTTGACAGTGCCCTGAATGACACATTTTCTCAGTAGGTAAAAATAAACTGGTTCATAAATGGCTATTTGTGAATCATCTTCAATTCATTTCCTTTAAATCATAATTTATAAATAGTTTATTTGAGAAAAGTTCCAAGATAGTATAATTCATTTCCTCTAATCATTTATAAATAGTTTGCTTTAGAAAAGTTCATTGATAGTATAATTAATGAATGTTCACTCATCGTGTACCTTGGACATGTTCAAAATTATGTTCAGAGATGCCCTTACTCTTAGTCTTAAATAAACAAACCAGCAATACAGAAAAAAACAACAACCGCAAATAACAAGCCATTTTCAATGGTTTTTTTTGGTCAGAGCTCCATTAGTAAATAAAATTGCCCATGTCACTGTTGTGAGACAACAACAAGGGACAGGTCAAGCTGACCCCATCTTACCTTCTGTACCGGTCTGTTTGAATGTTAAGACAGGGAGGGGGGGGGGCTCCTGGCATTTAAAAAGAATTCGAAAACAAGCCTCAAGAAAGTATGTTGGAAAAAAAATAAAGAAAAGGTCAAGGCCTCTGAAAAGCGTCATCGGTGTCCTAAACCAAGGGGGGTGGGTGGGTCTCCAAACTATGGCCCGCGGGCCAGATGCGGTCCGTGGCCCCCCTGCATATTTTTTAATCTAAAAAAATATTCTATTTTTATTTCTAGTTTACCACAAAAACTTAGTAGGTTGGGGGCTTGTAGTTGGCCCCCAAATTGCTGTTTGACAGTTAAAGTGGCCCTCGGCAGTAACGTTTGGGGACCCTTGTCCTAAACGCAGGAGAAATGCCGTACCTATTTGTCTACCGTTGACGTCACTTCCACACAGTCTTTTCTTTTTTTTTTCTGTTTGCTCGCACATCTCAGTCAAAGGCATCGATTTCACAAGTGTCACTAGACATGGACCAAATGGTGGAGTTTGATATAGATACAAAGACCAAATGGTGGAGTTTGATATAGATACAAAGACCAAATGGGGGAGTTTGATATAGATACAGACCAAATGGGGGAGTTTGATATAGATACAAATACCAAATGGTGGAGTTTGATATAGATACAAAGACCAAATGGTGGAGTTTGATATAGATACAAAGACCAAATGGTGGAGTTTGATATAGATACAAAGACCAAATCCCTAAGTATAATAAACTTTGATGGACGCTAGCAGGGATGGATTAAGACTGCATGGGGCCCCGGGCTGCAATGAAACGCGAGCCCTATCCAGCCAGCGTACCTTAAAATCAAATGATTGTTAACAGCTAATATAAGACTGTAACTAAATATTAATAATGATTTTTAAAAAAAAAAACGAACACGGAGAAATAACTGTTTGAAGTGTTCGCGGTATGTTACAATTAAGTATAAAAAGAAAAATTTTACATTCCACTGCTGGGAATCGAAGCCGACACCGGTTGCATTACGAGCCTATACTCTCTCCACACGGCCAGCGGAGCTTGTCTAATTCCAGAACTTTTAAAAATATAAAATATAATTTATACTATGTTCTCTAAATTTTTCGATTATTAAGACTATCAGGTCTGAAACGCGATCAGTTGTAGAGATAATATTTATAAATTTATTATATTTTCAAGGATTCGTTCAAACATTTGTACACTTTTATTATAAAATATAAAAATTTTGTTGGCCCCCCCACACCGTCGGGGGCCCCTGACTTTAACCCGTTCAGCCCCCCCCCCCTTTAATCCGCCATAGGACACGAGTCAACATGATGGGGGTTGATCAATTCGACTGGGTGCAACACCAAACGTAAACATCATCCCAACGCTTCCAATTATATACCGTGTTTATGCGGGTAGCCATCGAAAGCGCAGGAAAGAACTTTTGACTAGAGTGGTGTCTCGAGATACGAAATTAATCAGTTCCGGGGTGGATTTCGTATCTTGAAGTTTTCGTTTGTCGAACTAAGTTTTCAATGTTAATTACTTGATCCGTTTCAAGCCATACAGAAACAACGCTTAAAATTGAAAATATTGAAAATTTTAGAAAAAAAAAAAGAATTTTTGAATTCCTAATCGTACACATTATAAATCAAATAAAAATAAAGAAATCAATGGAAATATAATTAGTTTAGAAACGACCCGTGGTGTAGCATACGCCGTAGACTTGCTGATATAGTGTAGGCAAAGGAGGAAAGAACGGACACTTTGATTTATCTTATCTTAGATATACAGACGCTCCTTCTATGCAGAAGATAATTGCGTCCACAGACCATGAGAGATGATCTGTTGGCAAGTGATGCAGCGGTCACAGGCCACGGCTATAGGGGTTCCACGCATTACCCCAGCCGCCTAACTATTGTCTAGTTAGGTACCCATTCGGAGCTGGGTGACTCGGGGACTCCTCAGGCCCCGAGAACAAATCCTCACTTTCGTGTGGATTCGAACTCGTGCCCATCAGTGTGACAGTCGAGAGCGCTACCTCTCGACCACCACGACACAAACAACAGCACTAACAACCCATCGTCCCCGCTTGCCAACCATAAACTGTGATTGCTAGACCCTAGCGAGAGTCATTCGTCATGCTTGCTTGCTCGCGTTGTCTTGTGCTTGTTCTAATTTCTGGTGAATTATATATATATATATAATATGATGCATACAAATGTACCTTTCGAGTGAGGAGATGTGTCGCAATGGTGGAGATGATGGTAGGGCAGGAGAACTAATGGCAGAAAACATTGCGACATTACCTTTAGAAATACCTAACTTTATGAAAATAATACATTATGTAAGAACTTTGCATGAGTTAATTCTGAATAAACATTTACATTTAGTGCAAACTTACACTAAACAAACGTAAAATACCATTTAAACTTATGCGATTTAAAAAAAAAATTTCTTCACAATTAACTTTTGGAAAAAAAAAATTCTTTTGTTTTGCCCTTTCTAATTATCAGTTTAACCTTTCATTTCCTTGGCCTCTCTTTCACCATCTTCTTGTCTTATTTCAACAACAAAAAAATGTTTAATCTTTGCTTACTTATGGCGTCTCTTGTTTAATCTTTGCTTACTTATGGCGTCTCTTGTTTCATCTTTGCTTACTTATGGCGTCTCTTAGCAAATGCTGATCAAAGGAAGCTTGTTTGTTTTTAACTGCATTTTACAATGTTTCTGGGTAAGACAAATATCATTGGACTGCGCAAGAACTGTTCGTGGTGCGTTGAATGCAGTCACGGGAACCCCAATTTTGTCAGCTGTGCGTTTTTCGTGTCTTGGATTTTTTTCGTATCTTGGAATAAATATTTTTCGAATGGCCTTTCGTATCTTTCATTTTTCGCATTTTGAAACATTCGTATCTTGAAGTACCAGTTTATAGGCAAAATAATAAATAAGCGTGAAAGCGTAAAGCGCTTTGAGAAATATTCGCCTTCACAAAACAATTACAACGTCTCAAGCTCAGTAAACCTGTCAAATGCAACATGTATATAAGATATGACACTCCAACATG
This sequence comes from Radix auricularia, assembly GCA_002072015.1. Lineage (NCBI taxonomy): Eukaryota > Metazoa > Mollusca > Gastropoda > Lymnaeidae > Radix > Radix auricularia. The sequence goes on along the minus strand of MUZC01001200.1, from coordinate 111,327 downwards.
TGGCCGGGAGTTTGAAAATCTCCACTTAATAACAGAATTCAAACGATTGAAATAACATCTGTCAATGTAGCGTAAATAAAAAGGCATTAGGTGTCATGGATTTTCTTTTATTCAATAACAATTTCTTGATTTTTAATCAATATTTGCTTTAAAGACCCACGTCACGCTATCAACAAAAACTAAGGTAAACTGAAGATTAAAACACAATGTCAACAATGGCGTAACGTTCAGTCAGGTCAGCAGATGTCAACAATGGCGTAACGTTCAGTCAGGTCAGCAGATGTCAACAATGGCGTAACGTTCAGTCAGGTCAGCAGATGTCAACAATGTCGTAACGTTCAGTCAGGTCAGCAATGGCGTAACGTTCAGTCAGGTCAGCAATGGCGTAACGTTCAGTCAGGTCAGCAATGGCGTAACGTTCAGTCATGTCAGCAATGGCGTAACGTTCAGTCAGGTCAGCAGTTCAGCAGCGTAAATGCTCGTTTCTGCTAGGCGGTGGTAGTAACTATTATGTAGTTAATATGCTATGAATGTTTCTTTTTATTTATATATGTATTTTTGTTTCCATGTAAAGCGCTGAGAGCCTGGCTCCTTGCTGGGATACAGCGCTATATAAATCATCATTTTATTATTATTATTATTATTTAATAATTTATTACCTTAAAATACTGGCAACGTCGAACGTCTAATTGAAACCATTTTTTTCGTCTGATTAACGCGTGTTAACGAACACAAGAAACACAAGCATATGGAAAAGGCGCCAGTTTGTCATTGGTTTAACCGGCCGCAAGGTGGGTCATTGAACATGACGACACGTGTGGGTGGTCGGTGACCGAAAACATCACCAAACATATACAAACCAATTGCTCTCTGCTACTTAAATTTTTTTTACATCGAACATAAATTATTTTCAAAAGTTTGTTTCTGTCCAGTTTTAAAAATATTTTTGTTACAACAGAGAAACTCAATGAACGGATGAAACATTTAAAAAAACCTCCAAAAACAGATCAGATGTATACTTCAAAGTATGATGGGGATAGGTGTGGACTGTGTAGTGAAGGTTGTACATAAACATTGTCTGGTCCGTAAGTTATGATTTCGGTGTGTTTCAAAACCAAGTTTGCGTCTTGTCATATTTAAAACCATGAGTGTTGTCACTAACAACATAAACTCCGCCTTTCTTTCATTTTCATACGGTGCGGTTGGTGTTTTCTTTGTTTCATTCAAAGAGTCAAAATCTGTTCTTGTTTCGAGGTTTTTGTTTCCCTTATCAGAGAAAAGAGGTGCCTCAAAATCTATTGCAGTTTGCCGGAACCTTATTTTATTTCACTTGGACACATTAAAAAAAATATATTCTTGAGCGTTTTTGTGTTAAACGTATTTGACAGCATATATTTCAAACAGAAAGTGAAAAGTTGATAAATCGTTCAAGGCCTGCAATGTGATAACTGAATAGCCACAGCTTTGTCACCGTTGGTATAGACCAGGGGTCGAAATACTTTTTCTCTGAGGGATCCGTCAACACCACATATTTCAAAAAGTAATTCTGTAAGAGCCATATATTAAGATTTTGTTCAAAACTAAATATTCAACTAAATGTGTGCATTTTGTGCAATGTCAACACTGAAAGTACACTAATTATGTCTCTGAATTTTTTTTATGCTGTTATTCAATGTGACATTAATATGCATACAAAAGGAGTCTGAATAAACTTTGTGTGCTGTTTTTTTTAATAACAAATCGAACATTTGCAAGAGCAGCGCTCAATAGAGCCATGGTTTCCCTACCCGTGGTAAGGACTTTGCAGTCACATTTACATGAATATTTGGGTGCCATTTTGCTAGCCGGAAAATTGCGTGGCAGCCCGTTGACAGGCCTAGCCTTCAATAACATGGAAAGATACATGTACACTATTGCCAAAAGTAGTTAGGTCAAATAGGCTACCTGTTAGAATGCCACCACAAATTTAGACCTTTTAGTACGAGACACAAGGTGACTGACTGATCTAACAAAAGGAACAAGAATTTACTGTTCAGATTTCACTGGCCATTCCTCATGAGGTTGTCCGCTTAAGTTTTGCACCAGATGCCCTGGGCTATTTAACCGTTGTTTGTTCACGGGAAGAGGTCAAAGTTTGAGGTGACCGAGTGACGTAAGGAGGACAGAAGTTCCTTAGAATCACGTCCCAAAAATGTGAATGTAAACCCTCAAGTCAACCTGTGTCAACCCTCCAGTCAACCCGTGTCAACCCTCCAGTCAACTTGTGTCAACCCTCCAGTCAACTTGTGTCAACCCTCCAGTCAACCTGTGCCAACCCTCCAGTCAACCCGTATCAACCCTCCAGTAAACCTGTGTCAACCCTCCAGTCAACCTGTGTCAAACCCTCCAGTCAGCATGTGTCAACCCTCCAGTCAACTTGTGTCAACCCTCCAGTCAACCTGTGTCAAACCCTAAAGTCAGCATGTGTCAACACGCCAGTCAGCATGTGTCAACCCTCCAGTCAACCTATGTCAACCCTCCAGTCAACCTGTGTCAAACCCTCCAGTCAACTTGTGTCAACCCTCCAGTCAAACTGTGCCAACCCTCCAGTCAACCTATGTCAACCCTCCAGTCAAACTGTGTCAACCCTCCAGTCAACCTGTGCCAACCCTCAAGTCAAACTGTGCCAACCCTCCAGTCAAACTGTGTCAAACCTCCAGTCAACCTGTGTCAAACCTCCAGTCAACCTATGTCAACCCTCCATTCAACCTGTGTCAAACCTCCAGTCAACCTATGTCAACCCTCCAGTCAACCTGTGTCAAACCTCCAGTCAACCTATGTCAACCCTCCAGTCAAACTGTGCCAACCCTCCAGTCAAACTGTGTCAAACCTCCAGTCAACCTATGTCAAACCTCCAGTCAACCTATGTCAACCCTCCAGTCAAACTGTGTCAAACCTCCAGTCAAACTGTGTCAACCCTCCAGTCAACCTGTGCCAACCCTCCAGTCAAACTGTGCCAACCCTGCAGTCAAACTGTGTCAAACCTCCAATCAACCTGTGTCAAACCTCCAGTCAACCTATGTCAACCCTCCAGTCAACCTGTGTCAAACCTCCAGTCAACCTATGTCAACCCTCCAGTCAACCTGTGTCAAACCTCCAGTCAACCTTTGTCAACCCTCCAGTCAAACTGTGCCAACCCTCCAGTCAAACTGTGTCAAACCTCCAGTCAACCTGTGTCAAACCTCCAGTCAAACTGTGCCAACCCTCCAGTCAAACTGTGTCAAACCTCCAGTCAACCTGTGTCAAACCTCCAGTCAACCTATGTCAACCCTCCAGTCAAACTGTGTCAAACCTCCAGTCAACCTATGTCAACCCTTCAGTCAAACTGTATCAAACCTCCAGTCAACCTATGTCAACCCTCCAGTCAAACTGTGTCAAACCTCCAGTCAACCTATGTCAACCCTCCAGTCAAACTGTGTCAAACCTCCAGTCAACCCGTGTCAAACCTGTCACCCGAGGCGGTAGCTCATGGTGTCACCCTAACACGACTTAGCTTATCCCATAGAGCTCCTCCGAGTTTCCACTGCCAAATAATGGAAACATTCAGAATTTTACATTTGGTGTCACCCCCTGATGGTGTTACCGGGGCGGCCCGCCCCACTCCACCCCCTAATGACGCCACTGACCTGATGTCATGTTTTCAATGAAAACGTGCGTTAAAGACATGTGCTTTTGTGGGGTTTTTTTAAGTGGCAGAAGGGGATCTTTAAAAAATGACATGACTTAAATTGTCACGATGACTCCGCTGTCCCGGTCTGTCATCCAGGTTTCACAGTTTATTTATATTTATAATTTATAAAGGACGCTTCTATAGCGCAGTTTACCTACCGGGGCAGAGCCAAGAGACGAGAGTCACGTCACACGCTCGTTGAATGGTCTCCCATGGAGACAGTTTGACGCCATGGTGTCCCACTACAGAAACATGGATGTCCTCAATATATCCCCGGGGGGATTAATTAGTAAACCAATTTTACACTGCATTGAGTGAAGGTTGAATATAATGTAAATGAATTTAAATTAAATTTTGTTATTTTTATTTATCTTTAACAAAATCTTTACCTTACGGCTATTAACGATTACTTTAAATTTAATCGTTAACTTTTGAAAAATCTTATCTTATCTTAGATATACAGACGCTCCTTCTATGCAGAAGATAATTGCGTCCACAGACCATGAGAGATGATCTGTTGGCAAGTGATGCAGCGGTCACAGGCCACGGCTATAGGGGTTCCACGCATTACCCCAGCCGCCTAACTATTGTCTAGTTAGGTACCCATTCGGAGCTGGGTGACTCGGGGACTCCTCAGGCCCCGAGAACAAATCCTCACCTTCGTGTGGATTCGAACTCGTGACCATCAGTATGACAGTCGAGAGCGCTACCTCTCGACCACCACGTCCCAATCACGTTAATTACCGAATAATTAATCGATAATTTTTATTAAAGATAAAAATAAGATGTATGACGTCATCAAACTGAAAATTTCAAGAGCAGTAACAGAAACAGGCAATTGTTATCTTTTTTTAAAATATAGATGTAAGTAGTCGAATATAATGTCAATGAATGAAAATTTTGTTTTTTTAATTAAGTAAAAACAATGTTTAATTTTTTAAATATCATTTTCCGAATAAAAACAGCTTATTTTAAAGTCTACACTTTAAAAATCTTATTTTTTCAATGCAGAAGTTTGTACGTAAAAAAAAAGAAGCAAACGCTTATTAATTATTAATAATTAATTATTTATCAATTAACAGAGTAGTATACCTTCCACTTTTTCCTTTATTTTAATCGGTAACAAATGACCGATTAATCGAGTAATTAATCGTTCATTTCCGCAGCCCTAGTTTCCCTGTTAAAGCAAAGAAGAAAGTTTAGTGTAGGAAATATAAAGAAAATCAATTGTCTACTACCTTCGACATTTATTGAAAGTATAGGTGACTCTCTCCTTCTGATTGTCTATTAATTGTCTTATTAGCAACCGGTCTCCTGCGCAGAGATCGAGAACAGAATTGTGATTATTTCAAACCACGATCTCTGTCTCTAAGCTCCATGGTCAATTCCCCATTAGTACATGAGCACCCAACAAAGTTCTGTTCTGTAAGCTTCGTGGGGATTGGGGGT
>MUZC01001200.1:28954-39477 GCA_002072015.1 Radix auricularia | reverse complement strand
GCATTATAGAAATGTTCAAGTGGATATATCTCGCCAAGTGGATGTACCCTGACAGGTGGATGCTGAAGGAGCCACCCAGTACCTGTCCTAAATACTTGGCCCACTGAAGGAGCCACCCAGTACCTGTCCTAAATACTTGGCCCACTGAAGGAGCCACCCAGTACCTGTCCTAACTACTCGACCCACTGAAGGAGCCACCCAGTACCTGTCCTAAATACTTGGCCCACTGAAGAAGCCACCCAGTACCTGTCCTAAATACTTGGCCCACTGAAGGAGCCACCCAGTACCTGTCCTAACTACTTGGCCCACTGAAGGAGCCACCCAGTACCTGTCCTAACTACTTGGCCCACTGAAGGAGCCACCCAGTACGTGTCCTAACTACTTGGCCCACTGAAGGAGCCACCCAGTACCTGCCCATTTAATACAAGGGTACGTAAGAGGAGTACATTATACCGTTTAGGGTAAAGAGGGAAATTCGGACCTTTTGGGAGTTTATATAATCCCCTGGATATAGCTTCTTTTCTGGACGATGTCAACATACATTTTATTTTCCGGATAACAAGTTCGGCAACACCTGATTTAAAAATTAGGCCTATGAGCCACCCAGTAACTGGCCATTAAATCCTTGGGTCAATGACCTATGGATTACTTGCTCAGTGAATACTGGGGGCCAATCTCCCGCTACTTTTTCAGCCTTAACCCACTTCCTGGGCGGAACGAAGATGGACACGGGTGAGGGGGGCTGGGGGATATACGATAATTTATTTGTGATGACGGTTAAAGATCCTTAAGCGTTTTATAATATACGACTTTATGAATTACTTTCCATCAAAGGGAATGAATGCTCGCGAAATTGTGTGATTGTCACCAATTTGTTATATTGCCCTGAAACTCGCTATAGTAGGTGTACTGAATCTATAATTTCGTGATGGGGATGCAGCAATGTTCCCCTAAGCTGTGCGGCTGCGCAGTTATCTGAACGATACCGCGCAGCAGTTTAGGGTTACCGCGAAGCAAATTTCGTAAAATATTGTACCTAAAAAAAAAAAAAGGATGCTGTGCAACTTTGCACACGAATTCTTTTACTTTGTACACGGATCAACGAACCTTGAAGAGAACATTGGGAGAGTGTTCTATATACGAGTTCTTTGACTTTAACACGGACCAACGAACATTGAGAGAACATTGGGAGAGTGTTCTATATACGAGTTCTTTGACTTTAACACGGACCAACGAACATTGAAGAGAACATTGGGAGAGTGTTCGATACACGAGTTATTTACTTTGAGGGAACATTGGTAGCGGGTTCAATATAATTTTAGAATCCCTGAGTTTAAATTTAAATCACATGACATCGTGACTTGCTGCTATCGAAACCATGACTTTGGGTTTGAGATTATTTTTAGTTACTTTTTTTTTTTAATTATAAAAAGCAACAAAAACAATCACGAGAAAAAAAGTTTCTCTTTTGACTCCCCACGTGATGACTAATGTTGAACTGGTTCATTAAATTAATCTCTTAAAGTATTTTAGACCAATCGTTTGTTAGTGTGGCCACTTGTAGATGTTGTTATTTTGTGGCTAGTGACTCAGTGACGTGGCGGGATTCCTTAGCTGTTATTTTGTGGAGGCTATTTTTGTTGTTATGACGTAGGTATGACGCTGCACTTTCGTCGTTCAGTACGGGACACCGCTAGTGTTAGAATTTATTATTTTGCTGCTTTCCATTCCTACTTTCGTTGGGACTACTGTCCTTAGATGGCAGAAAAGAGAACATTAAGCAATTTTTTTAATTTAAAAAGCAAATATCAAAATTTAGCCGCGATAACAACTCCCCGCCTTCATTGATACTCGAACCCCCGACTCTCGTTACTCCCGTCGAAAGCGCATTCCGCTCGACCAATTGGCTCGTATGTGGTGACTAAAATATGAACTTTCACGTCTGGGGGACGTAAGAATGATGAATAAATGTATTTAGGTTGTTTTCAGTTTTTCTATGATCTGATACTAATAAGTTATGCTTATGATAAATACAAAATCCCACCTCAACTATCGCACCTTGATTGATCAGATGAACCGCGCTAAACAAGGGTAGGTAGCTAATTTATTAGAGAAATCACTTTAAGTACACAGTACAGCATTATAGAAATGTTCAAGTGGATATATCTCGCCAAGTGGATGTACCCTGACAGGTGGATGTACCTGGACAGGTGGATTTACCTGGTCCACTTGATGTACCTGGTCAGGTGGATTTACCTGGTCCAGTTGATGTACCTGGTCAGGTGGATTTACCTGGTCCAGTTGATGTACCTGGTCAGGTGGATTTACCTGGTCCAGATGATGTACCTGGTCAGGTGGATGTACCTGGACAGGTTGATGTACCTGATCAAGTGGATGTACCTGGACAGGTTGATGTACCTGGTCAAGTGGATGTACCTGGACAGGTTGATGTACCTGATCAAGTGGATGTACCTGGACAGGTGGATGTACCTGATCAAGTGGATGTACCTGGACAGGTTGGTGTACCTGGTCAAGTGGATGTACCTGGACAGGTTGGTGTACCTGGTCAAGTGGATGTACCTGGACAGGTTGATGTACCTGGTCAATAGGATGTACCTGGACAGGTTGGTGTACCTGGTCAGGTGGATGTACCTGGACATGTTGGTGTACCTGGTCAGGTGGATGTACCTGGACAGGTTGGTGTACCTGGTCAAGTGGATGTACCTGGACAGGTTGATGTACCTGGTCAAGTGGATGTACCTGGACAGGTTGGTGTACCTGGTCAAGTGGATGTACCTGGACAGGTTGGTGTACCTGGTCAGGTGGATGTACCTGGACAGGTTGGTGTACCTAGACAGGTTGATGTACCTGATCAAGTGGATGTACCTGGACAGGTTGGTGTAGCTAGACAGGTTGATGTACCTGATCAAGTGGATGTACCTGGACATGTTGGTGTACCTAGACAGGTTGATGTACCTGATCAAGTGGATGTACCTGGACAAGTTGGTGTACCTAGACAGGTTGATGTACCCGATCAAGTGGATGTACCTGGACAGGTGGATGTACCTGATCAAGTGGATGTACCTGGACAGGTTGATGTACCTGATCAAGTGGATTACCTAGACAGGTGGATGTACCTGATCAAGTGGATGTACCTGGACAGGTTGGTGTACCTGGTCAAGTGGATGTACCTGGACAGGATGATGTACCTGGTCAAGTGGATGTATCTGGACAGGTTGGTGTACCTGGTCAAGTGGATGTACCTGGACAGGTTGGTGTACCTGGTCAGGTGGATGTACCTGGACAGGTTGATGTACCTGGTCAAGTGGATGTACCTGATCAAGTGGATGTACCTGGACAGGTTGGTGTACCTAGACAGGTTGATGTACCTGATCAAGTGGATGTACCTGGACAAGTTGGTGTACCTCGACAGGTTGATGTACCCGATCAAGTGGATGTACATGGACAGGTGGATGTACCTGATCAAGTGGATGTACCTGGACAGGTTGATGTACCTGATCAAGTGGATTACCTAGACAGGTGGATGTACCTGATCAAGTGGATGTACCTGGACAGGTTGATTACCTGATCAAGTGGATTACCTGGTCAAGTGGATGTACCTGGTCAGGTGGATGTACCTGGCCAAGTGGGTGAACCTGGAAAATTGGATGTATCTGGCAAAAACTTGAAATGAATTAACATTGACTGACCCCCCCCCCTCACCATCACCACCAGATTTATTATTTATTCTCGTTATTGTTGATTTCATTTTATTTCATCCTAATGCCTTTGCACTGTGTGACCTCTACCATTTTCCTCCGCAGGATTGGACGTAACGAGGTGTGATCACAGACGAAGCTCTTCCACAGCCCTCCCTCCCCCTACCACACAAAATGCCGTAATAAACCCTCGCTTTACCATCGTTGCTTAGGGAATTTGTGTTGTGACATGAGTGAGGGGGGGGGGCTGACTACGGAGTACTCATCAGCGCCCTTCCCCCGTGCCCCCAACATCTCTCCACCTATGGAATCGTGTTACAAACCTCATCAAATGTTTGTAGTCGTCTGCTCCACGTGTTTACGTCATCAAGTCAGAGCGCGAGCACGTGTCGAGGGTTTTTTTTAACCGGGGTGAGTATTACCGTAACATTTTTGTCCCTTCTCTTTTTTATTTTTATTTATCCAAGACATATTTTTGGCGTGTAGCGATTGCTCACGGCGTTACTATGCCGGCGTAAAGGTGATGTAATACAACTGTAGGGGGGGGGACTAAGAGGCGCGAATAAATTACCCCCATTCACTCGACGGTAGACGAAGGTAACAGACGATTGGAGATTCCACCAATGGCGAGCTGTCATAGAAGTAACTTAACATTGTTTCAAGGAGGACGGTTCTTGATGTGTTTTTTTTTAGATTACGGGAACTGTTTTGCAGTATCCGAATTACTTGTGAGATCTCCATTGAACTCTTACTTTAGCGTATTCAACAGTTGAAGCTATAGCGGCGCTACCAAAGACCTTACCATGTCTTAGTCTGTATTCAGTTAAAAGTGTAGAAGACAAGGATGGTGGCACCCGGGGCGGCTCAAGCGTTTGTTTGCTCCACTTCACGGAGAAAAAAAACAACTTTTTAGTTTATATAGTGTCGACTATCATAAATATAAATATAAGTAAAAAAAGTGGCCTTGGGGACGGGCGATTCCTCCATACCAGTTTTGTCTTTTTTCTACAATGTTGGCGGGGTTGGGGTGCCTAATCTTTGATTAGAAAATACAGACCTTGATATATCTACAATCTTGCACGTGATTCCGTAAACCAGGCGGAACATGTATCCGAGCCGCCCTCCACTCACCTCGCGAGGGATGACTCAGTTCTGACTAACTCGTGTCCGCACCTCTCACCTTGCGAGTAACAAGGCACAGGACAAGGACATTTATTGGATATTTGAGTTTCGCGAGGGCGAAAGTTTGTCTTTTTTTACTACGTCATCGTCCTGCAGTAGCCGGCTTTCACAGTTGTATTCCCTAACCAGGGTCAGCCGTAGGCCTGTGGGGCCGCAGTCGGCCCCGCACTTTCGTAGGCCACCCCTATCTTAATTTTCAATTTTTATCTTTATCTATACCCTGACTGCGCCCCGCGCAATCCGTATAGGGCACCGCCATTGTTAAGACCGGGCCTGCCCCTGACCACGTCACAACATCTCTAAACGACTTAGCTCATCTGTCCAGCCGCACAGACGAAAGCATGGACGAAGGATGATTCGTATAGTTTAGGGGCTAGAAAAGATGCGCTGTCGAGTAACCTTGGACACCAACAGTGCTCTAGGACACAAACAGTGCTCTAGGACATCAACAGTGCTCTAGGACATCAGCAGTGCTGTAGACACCAACAGTCCTCTAGGACACCAACAGTCCTCTAGGACTCCAACAGTCCATTGGGACACCAACAGTCCATTAGGACACCAACAGTGCTATAGGACACCAACAGTCCTCTAGGACACCAGCAGTCCTCTAGGACACCAACAGTCCTTTAGGACACCAACAGTCCTTTAGGACACCAACAGTCCTCTAGGACACCAACAGTCCATTAGGACACCAACAGTCCTCTAGGACACCAACAGTGCTTTAGGAAACCCTATGTAACCTCAGGACAGGAACGGTGCTCTCATTACCTGTCGGACGGGGTGTTTCTAACAACCTCATGCAGTCAATCTTTTGCCCCACTCATTCAATAGACCGTGTAACTACAGTGTAAGATTATCAAGGATTATATAGTGGGACCTTTAGGGCATGCCATTCAAAAAAAGAGACAACAAGAAGTACATTCTAGATTAATTTCCATGTGAAAATTATGTCACGTGTAGAATTTAATGTTACTTAAGACCAGTAACAAGTTACTGTTTCCACGACTCACATACTTCAACATAATAACATCGCACTTCCTCTTTTGTATAACATATGTTCAAGGAGTTTCTTGTTTTGTTTTAAGGCCCCTATTTTAATTACAAATAAATTGCCAACAATTTTTTTAAAAAAAAATTCTTTTAAATTCCTTTCACTACCTACGCGTACACGCACCGAATTTCAACCTAAACTTGTCTTAAAAATATTACCCTGGTTAAATGTGTCTTAACAAATATAACCCTGGTTAAATGTGTCTTAACAAATATAACCCTGGTTAAATGTGGAATAACAAATATAACCCTGGTTAAATGTGTCTTAACAAATATAACCCTGGTTAAATGTGTCTTAACAAATATAACCCTGGTTAAACACCAACGGCTGACAATGGCGCATGTCGTCATAGTTTTAGAACCCATCCGAGGCGGCTGATACGTTAGTTAAAGTACTACACCCGGTAAAGACCGGATGACATCGCTACGATACAGAACAAGGCCAAGTACACAGCAATTCGGACCCTCGTCACTGTCTCAAGCTGGGGATTTAAAAGAGTTGGCACCTGCTTTTTTTTAAAAAAATATTATTTTAAGAAATAAATATAATTTTTTAAAAAATAATTTTATTTTAAATATTTTTTAGTAAACCTCAATGATTTTTATCAATTGCCAATGTGATGTCCATCATATATTTAAAAATTAAGGGACTTTCGCGTGGTTTCTCATTAATACTATTATTAACAGCATTACTATTACGGCACATCTAAATATAATTGGTGTAACATGTCTAAGATTATATCCAATTTAAGACTAAAATTTTTTAAAACTTTTACTAATAATTAAATATGATAAATTATTCTAATTAACTCATAGATAGAAAAGAATGTTTTCAAATCTATGCGCTAATATCAATTTGTGTCATTATTCTCTCCTTTGAAAATTATTTCTTTTGAAAATATGTTAAATGTGTTACTTTTGTATTTGGGACCTTTCTGGGGTCAGGTGGGTGAAATCCTCAAAACGTCCGACGATTGACCTGTCCAGTCTGAGTCACGTGACACACATTCTGTAGTTCTTGGAGATCGAACTTCTGTTATAAAATTGATGGCGATGCATTTCATCCGTTACTCACTTTCAGTGGGCATTTGGCCTTATATTAATTAACTCTGTGTGCACTATTGGTCTGGTTTAACTCTGTGTGCACTGTTGGTCTGGTTTAACTCTGTGTGCACTGTTGGTCTGGTTTAACCCTGTGTGCACTATTGGTCTGGTATTAACTCTGTGTGCACTATTGGTCTGGTATTAACTATGTGTGCACTATTGGTCTGGTATTAACTCTGTGTGCACTATTGGTCTGGTATTAACTATGTGTGCACTATTGGTCTGGTATTAAGTATGTGTGCACTATTGGTCTGGTATTAACTCTGTGTGCACTATTGGTCTGATTTAACTCTGTGTGCACTATTGGTCTGGTATTAACTATGTGCACTTCTGATATGAACTCTGTGTGCACTATTGGTCTGGTATTAACTCTGTGTGCACTATTGGTCTGGTATTAACTCTGTGTGCACTATTGGTCTGGTTTAACTCTGTGTGCACTATTGGTCTGGTATTAACTATGTGCACTTCTGATATGAACTCTCACAAATGAATCTTGTAAAGAGAGAATCCGTTATGTTGTTTTAAATGAACGGCTAATAACATGAACACTTCTTGAAAAAATACCATCAGGTCATGTTCAATTTTCCCTCTAAGGTTTGATGGTCCGTGTGCAAATTTATAGATCTATATATATTGCAATTTTATCATTATTGTAACCTTTTATTAATTAAGTTTTTAAAAAAATGTATACAAAATTAGCGGCGTGGTTATTCTAAACCGGTGCGCGGCGTCGGTCAGTTATCAGTGCAGCCGCGCAGCTTACAGGGAACATTTGTCTATTACTGTGCCGTGTTGAACAAAGTTACGTTCAAAAATCCCCCCTCTCGCCAACCCACAATGCACAATGAAATATCAACGATAGGAACTAAAATTTGAATGCTGAAAGAACCCGTATTGACGAGGTCACAGAGTGTAAGAGGAAACCCAAATATTTCACCAAAGATGGGATTCACCACCTACCTGAGGTCACCGGGACCTACCAAGTGCATAAAGAAGCGCGCTCTGCTCTACGGGGGGAAAAACAAGTCCTCCAAAACAACACATACTCCCGGCGAAAAATTCCCTCCCCCTTTCTAAATAAATTTAAAAAAAATCTTCTCTTCTTTGTGTATATGGTACATTCCCCACTCCCCCCCCCCCCCCCCCCCCCCNCCCCCCCCAAAAAAAAACCGTAGCTACGACAGCTTTAACCCTTGATTCCCTGACCACTCCCTGGATGAGATCTGTGTGTGCAGCTTGTCGACCTGTCCAATGGCGGTGGATTGAGCTCGAGGCTGCACGCAAGTGGTGCATGGAGGAGCCAATGGCGTCGAAAAATCTTGCGGTTTTCTGGCCGGCATGAGCTATGAAAGTCGGGCTGAGGGTGTTGTTGGCTCAAAGCGGGGCTCGCAGTCACCTGGAGAGAAGGTTTCCTTCGTGAGCCCACCTACCCTGGACATCTTTTACCTGTACGGTCAACTGGAGCTTGTGCCTTTTGTCTTCTAACTTTCCACGGGGGTGAGTCAGCGTCGTGGGTTTTCTTTGTTGGAAATAATCGCCTTGAAGTTACAAACAATACACTTTGAATTTCCACGGGCTATATTTTATTTCGGATTGTTTTATTTCCCGGTGTCCGAGTTATATGGACATTTATCGGTAAGACCGACCTCATAACAACGCATTTGAAATCGGGAAAACCCAAAGTTAAGACGTACCTTTGGTTTCTGTTTGAACAGAACGAAATTTTCGTTTTTTTCCGCTAGCTCTAATTGGCGTTTTATTTTCTTTGTTTCCCGAAGGTCAAGGTCGTGACAATGTGTTCCTGATATCCGGCCCTGGTTGACAGCAGCAACCCATGAACCCATTGATAACACGTCGCCGAGTGGTGGCTATCCACACTCCAGTACCGACGCGTCACCACGGACACATTCAAGTGTGTTCGTCGTTGACTCATTTCTAGCAGGTTGCACTGACGTGTTTCATAAATCTATTTTAAAAAATTGAAAAGTATTACTTTTTGAAACGTACAATTAAGTCTTGCTTGTAAACGATTGTTTTTAAAATTGTAAATCTGAATTCACAGGCCGGAATTAAATGTGTCTACATTTCGGAATTTTTAAATATATTTTATTTTTGCCTAATACTAATGTGTTGAAAGGCGACTTGCATTTATAAATAAAAAAAAAAAAGAAAACATTTGTAAAAAAAAAAATTATTGAAATGTGTATCCACAAAAGATGTCAAAGTGTGACGTCATGAGTCACAAAGTGACAGTTCTTATTGAACACCTGAACGTCACAGCCAGCGGTTCAGTTTCAACTGGCTTAAGGCCTCGTGTTACATAAATAACTAGCATGTCTCTTGGACTATTTCTGTGACGATGACGTCATATTTATAAGGATAGTCGAAATCATGAGGTGTTGTGAGCGCAAATTACGATGACGTCATATTTATAAGGATAGTCGAAATCATGAGGTGTTTTGAGCACAAATTACGATGACGTCAATTGATGGGTTTAAAAAAAAAGTTTTATGTTCACTTAGGTGATTATTGGATAAAAAGAGCAGATGTAGTTATGTGCTGGTCTGTGGGGCGAGTGTAGGAGCGTTCACAAGTTTTTATATTATAAATTATAACCACGGCAAAAGATGGGGTTGTGTGGCTAGCACAATGCCCAGCAGCTTTTGCTTCCCCAACTAATGTCAGGTACCCATTTGGAGCTGGGTGGACTCAGGGACAACCTTATCCACGAGAACAAGACCCTGCCTTCGCCTAGACTAGAACCCGTGACTCTCTCTGTACGCTAGCCGAGCGCGCTGCCAACTCGACCACCGAGCCCCTCAGGTGCTGTTAGGTGTAAGATTTTGATGACCTCCGATGGGTCAAATCGATCAATTGATATTTTTTTGTGGTTTTTTGCCAACTCTAAAAATATAAAAACTGTGGTGTCAGTGTACTTAATACTTTAAAAATGGCTGTTACCTCACAATTTGTACACAACATTTTCGGTTCTAGTTATATTTTAACACATTTTATTTATTCTTTTGTAGCGCATTTTCGAGAAGTCGAATGCGCTATTGCACCCGTTTTGTCCGTCCGTCCGTCCGTCATCACCCTTGATCTCAGCATCCATAAGTCCTAGACCCATGAGGTATATATGTTTTTTGTATGTCCTGACCTGCCATTTGTGCATCAACACTCAGTTACTCGATCCGTTAAAAAATCCCGTTAAAACTACCAAAAAATATTTCGAATCGAGAGGTAACACTAGCGCAGGGAACGGCCGCCATTGCCGAAAGTCTAATGCATAATCCTTCAGGCATTGAAGAGTGGTGCGAAAGGGTGCAAAAGAATTATTTTTTTTTTTAGTTGACGTCATTAGAATATGTGTAAAAATTTAGAGAGTTTTACGTCATCATTTGTGGTGACTTGTAGTTAGATTAAAGAGAAAATAAATTTTTTTAAAATGTAAAGAAATGACTTTTAAAT
>MUZC01001200.1:0-22876 GCA_002072015.1 Radix auricularia | reverse complement strand
CCAGCTGTCAATAACAGACAGAAAGATGTGCTTGGAGCCCATCGCCAATATGCGCAGATAACTCTTCTACGTAGAAAGAGAAAATCTCATGGACAAGACCCAAAGCCTGGCTCTACCCCAGGCTCGCCGGAAAACGGGAGGTGATGGGATATAGGGTCGGGCGGGATGAGAAGGTGCTGTTTTACAGCCCCTCTATTATTATCGATTCTTGCGTTGTTGTTGTTGTTGTTTTCGACGATTTATCCGCCCCTGAGTTATTTACACCCACATTCTTACAATTGGTTGATCTGAACCAAACTTTGCTTTTAACAACTTGGTAACTAATAATGAAATACTATAGAGACAATGATTTCCTAATGCCCATTCCTTAGGGGCCGGGGGGTTCCAAATCTGTTGTTGTTTTTTTCATAAACGTTTAAGATTTTATTTCCCATTCATTGATGAATGATCTTGAGAAATACAGATGAATACATCCATTACAAAATTAAGTGTATACTGAATTAAATAGGTGCTTTTTTAAAAACTTTATATCTTGCACTAAGTAGTCTAAACCCTGGTGCTCTTAATGGTTTGTTTGTTTGTTTGTTGTTTTTTTTTTTTGTTTTTTTTTGCTTTAACTTTAAAAAGTTATATACAAAATTATTTTATGCGTTATTTACTGCGTAAATGATTTATCTTAACTAAACTTTGTATACAAAAAACGTGTTAGCCCTTATTAAAATACTTAAGGGAACTGAAGTTCTAATGACAATTTATTTGGGGCCGGGGGCACCACATGTATTTTTAAAAAATACATTAAGATATTATTTCCCACTTAATTTTTAACGACCTTGATAATAAATATATCCATGACGAAACACATTTGAAATGAACAGGTTTTCGAAATGTACATCTTGAACCGACTGGGGTCGGGGGCCCCTTACTGTCGTTTTCCACCTATATTAGCTATATAAAGTTATTTTAAGCGTTGGATGATGAGACAATGACTGGATTTTGACCAAACTTAATATATATATATATAAACTTAAGAGCCTACATTAAATAAATATAGGCCACAGAACTCCTTATGTCCATTGTCTCGGAGCTGGGGGCCCCCACCGCACCCCCCTAGCGACGCCACTGCTTACATTAAATAAATATAGGCAACAGAACTCATTATGTCCATTCTCTCGGAGCTGGGGGCCCCCACCGCACCACCCTAGCGACGCCACTGCTTACATTAAATAAATATAGGCCACAGAACTCCTTATGTCCATTGTCTCGGAGCTGGGGGCCCCCACCGCACCCTCCTAGCGACGCCACTGCTTACATTAAATAAATATAGGCCACAGAACTCATTATGTCCATTCTCTCGGAGCTGGGGGCCCCCACCACACCCCCCTAGCGACGCCACTGCTTACATTAAATAAATATAGGCCACAGAACTCCTTATGTCCATTCCCTCGGAGCTGGGGGGCCCCCAATTTTAATTTTATTACTGAACGTTAATAATTGTTAACCCCATAGTTTGAGTGCAATGGCAATAAGAAATAAATTATCTCTCATTTTGGGGCAGGGGCCCCATAATATGTTTATTTTAAAAAATAATTTGTTAGCTTTTTATTTATTCATTTATTTTTGGGGCAGGGGCCCATAATATGATTATTGTAAAAAATAATTTGTTAGCTTTTTTTTATTTTTATTTATTTTCTATGAAACTTGGACTTTATTTATTTTTGGACATTTCCGTGAAGACTTCTGGCTTGATTGTTTTTAAAACATACCTCTCATTGGTTTCTTTACATTGATTTATTTTTATTTACATCGTTGCGCACGATGGGTCTGCTAGTACTAGTAATTTATAATAATATCTTTAAAAAAAAAAAAATGATTTCTTAAATTATCAGTGGCAAGGTCCTTGTGCTATTTGTAATTAAAAAAAAAAAAAAAAAACTAACTAACAAAGCCGTTGTCGTCGAGACTCCAAGCCAGTAGTAGTGTACTTCCGGTCATCATACCTTGCTAACTGGGCAGACCCAATCATCGGTGTTTACACATTAATAATAACAACCATACGATGACCACAATCCACACCAAAAAAAAAACCCGCTTTAAAAGCAAAAAATTTAAAAAATCAACAAAAATAAAGTTTTTTGACGCTAAATGCTGACCTACAACCCCCAGCTATGATCACAAGTTCAAAGTTGGTGGCTGCTCTTAACGACGTCACTACTGACCATAGGTCACTTTGTTTGGTCTCTCGGGCCACCCACCCCACCAACCCTCCCCCCGGGGTGAATGATACAGCCCTTCACTTCCCGACGGGCGTGACGTCACATCGTATGGCGTCAGAGAGGAGACAACAGGTTTACCTCACGGTCACCGTGACCTCCGCCATGACACGGGTAATCAATACGGTTCTCATGTTATATGCTCACTGACCTCCAACAGTGGGCGTCCACCGTTGCCGTTAAAACACGGACGACGGCTCTGCCCTACGGAGCTACCTCCCCTTGATTGTAAATGAACTTTCCTCTAAATCCTATTAAACATTTATATAAAAAGTAGGAATTTTCAAGCGAGGGAAGAAAATGACGGGAAACAAGCTAGTTAATTTATTAGCCATTAATAAAATATAAAGACAGTGATTTGTTGCACTTTGGGGCCTTCCATAAAGTACGTCACGCTCCAGCAGGGGGACGGCGTGTAAGAAAGTATGACAGGGGGAGGAGGGGTACGGCCATGTGTGACGTCACGTGTTTCATATTAAATTTTAATTATTTTGTTAATGAACAAAAATTTTGTTTGAAAGCAGTGACACGTGCGTAGTTTAAAAATGGTCTAAAATACCGCGAGGTACTTTATGGGTGGCCCATTTTATTTTTGGGTCAGCTGTCACATGAACGCACAATTTAAATGGGACTTTTTATAGAAATCATCCTTCAGTCTATAGTCGCTTTCAGTTTTTTTTTTTTAAAAATTACAATGATTAAAACTGACGTCTGCTTCGATGTCATACTCTACTTTCCCAAACGTTACACTGTAGTACTCACTATCTCACTAAACAGCCCCAAAGGGCTGAGCCCAGCAAGGCAGCACCCTTTTCAGTGGACAAAAAGCCCCCTTTAGCACCTCAAATACACTGTCAGCTATATAACGTTTAGGGTTACCGAAGGAGGATAATTTTTTTTACCAACAGAAAACAGACTAATAAGTAAAAGTCAAAACTCTTAGTAACAAAGTAATAAGCAATGACTAAGTTGTTGTTAATGAAGAGATTTCAAAGGTCATAGACCGGACAAAATGTGTGTGTGTGTGTGGGGCGGGGGGGGGGCTGGATTGCGTAGCACACCTTTAACCTTAGAAATTCTAGAACACCTGTACATATTTATTTTTAGGGTTGGTGGGTTGTCGTACTGAAAAAAAAGAAAAGAAAGAAAAAGGAATATGTTCACTAGATACTAGATGCACTTTTCACTCTATGACTTCTATATGTTCACTAGATGCACTTTCCACTCTATGACTTCTATCTATCTAGAATACGCTCCTTTCAGATTGTATAATCAACTTTAGTTTTTAATTCAGTTTCAGATAATTTCAAGAAGTCTTCTTTTAATGAGGATAAGATGGGCAACGTAAGTTCTGCACAAACACCCCTCCCCCCACCCCCACTTAGTGGTTGTCAAGAATCCGGTGTGTTCTGTTACGTGGTACTCCCCCCCCCCCCCCCCCCCCCCCCCCCCCCATCCATCCCCCACACCACACGGCGAGCTATGACCCTCGACCTCACCGTCGGCAGGGATGTACTTTGACCAGATCCTTTTGTTTATACACGTGACCCGCTAGACGTAAACAGCCAGCTAACTGGGTCACTATGGAGGCTCGTGTCCTATCGTCACCGTTTACTTCTCGCCTCGCCCATTGAACGCGGTGGAGCTCTCCGGTTTATTGTGTATCGATTACTTACTTACTGCGTGGTTTGTTGTGTGTGTTGTGAGTGAGGATTTCAGGAAAACCCAGGATATGGAATGAGGAGTTGTCGTCAAGGGGGGTAAGTACTTGGCCATGTTTGAGCAGGTCGAACAGAGTGATCGAAGTGGAACCGTCCTGGGTCTGTTACTGAATGTTTGTTTGTGCGGACGAGACCATTCATGGCTTGAAAGGGGGCGGAAGGGGGTTATAAGGGCACTGCGCCATTGATTAAAAAAAAATACACCTTGGACGTTGTACAATTAAGGCTACGCCTACAATTTCTAAAAAAAAAAAAAAAGGTAGGGCTTAGTATCAATCGACGGCTGAAATTTAAGTCACTTTTTATTAAATAGTCTGCCTTATTTTCTTGTCTCGACTGAGAATTGGTCGAAGTTTAAATCTTTTAACGTATGTGTTGTTGTTGTAGTTGTTGTTTTAATGTTATCCATTTTTGGTTTGGACGTGCTCCTAGACTCCTATTCCTAGCCTATTACTATTAGTATTAGTATTAGTATCAGTATTAGTATCAGTATTAGTATCAGTATTTGTATCAGTATTAGTATCAGTATTTGTATCAGTATTAGTATCAGTATTTGTATTAGTATTTGTATTAGTATTTGTATTTGTATCAGTATTAGTATTTGTATTAGTATTAGTATTTGTATAAGTATCAGTATTTGTATTAGTATTAGTATTAGTATTAGTATTTGTATCAGTATTTGTATTAGTATTAGTATTAGTATTTGTATTAGTATTAGTATTAGTATCAGTATTTGTATTAGTATTAGTATTAGTATCACTATTAGTATTTGTATTAGTATTAGTATTTGTATTAGTATTTGTATTAGTATTAGTATTAGTATTTGTATCAGTATTTGTATTAGTATTAGTATTAGTATTTGTATTAGTATTAGTATTAGTATTTGTATCAGTATTTGTATTAGTATTTGTATTAGTATTTGTATTAGTATTTGTATTAGTATCACTATTAGTATTTGTATTAGTATTTGTATTAGTATCAGTATTAGTATTTGTATTAGTATTAGTATTTGTATAAGTATCAGTATTTGTATCAGTATTTGTATTAGTATTAGTATTAGTATTAGTATTAGTATTAGTATTAGTATTAGTATTAGTATTTGTGTTAGTATTAGTATTAGTATCAGTATTTGTATTAGTATTAGTATTAGTATCACTATTAGTATTTGTATCAGTATTTGTATTAGTATTAGTATTAGTATTTGTATCAGTATTTGTATCAGTATTTGTATCAGTATTTGTATCAGTATTTGTATCAGTATTTGTATCAGTATTTGTACGAGATATTACTGGACGTAGTTTAAAAAGACGTAAGTAATCCGAGCTGTTGAAATTTTGGGTAACAATAAAAAATGTGTTTATAGTATTAAGCGATGTATTTATAATGAAAATGTGTTTATAGTGTATAGCCATATAGACTATTTATCATGAAAATGCCACCTGACTTTAGTTGTACGTCTTTTCTCAGTGATGCCGTGTTTTTATTTCCTGTAGCATGACGTCAGCCTGTATAGCAGATGTATAAATAGCAGTACAGATTGGAGTAAAGCAAGGATCTCTTCGTTCACATCGCCTTGTTCCTTTTAGTGCTAGATTGGATCATACAAATAGGCAGACCAAACCACCAAGGAAGAGAAAGACATTTGAGGTTATAACACTTTAAAGAAATGGAAGACTTGGGATTTTCTGATGCTAAAGTCAGTCTTTCTCCACAGATTACAAGACATGCAGGTGACACAGCCTTCAGCGAGGGTAGAAAAAAGTTAGAACTTCAGGACTTATGTCACGTAGGATAATATAAAAACAGCACTTAATATCAACAAAGAGGATATGTATAGAAGTATAGTTCGAAAAACAAAGACACTACAAGTGCAAGTAGATAACTAGATAAACCCTGGCAGTGTGGTCAATGAATATGTCTGGAGTAACAGATAAAGACATAATTCGCCAAGTAAATCCAACACTGCATGCGTTTTCTCACCAAAAACCAGGTTATGGAAATCATACTATAATGTCGCTATCAAAATATAATGATACAAAATTTTAATTCCAACGTGAACGCAGTTCTCTGTGAAACAATCGGAAACAACAGGAAATCTGCCGTTTACAGACTGCAGACCTTCATGGACAGACTTCCTAGAAATGTATGAAACATGAAACGGTGTGGCCATTTTGAAAGCAAATATTTAAGTAAGGGAGATAACACCGAGCCATGGTTTATACTTCATTGCTTTGTTCTTCCTTGCTTTTGCGTTTTTTTTTTTTTTTTTACACTTCCTCGTCATAGAGACTTCTACATCCTGTCTGTGTGTGCATCAGTGACACGAATTAATGAATTCAATAACAAGACACTTAAAGACGCACCATGCTGCGCACCGAACGCATTGTTTCACACCAGCAGGGAATATAGAACAAATAAATGCAGCCCCAGAGTAATTTCAGAATGATGTATTTTTTTCCAATCGCAACTTGAATCTTGTTGGATTTTGTGATACACAAAAAAAAATCATGTTAAGCCTGGTCCATTTTGGAACTCAGGACGTGTTAGCGCATTTCCGTATTATGTATCAGTACTTATGTTAGATATCAGCATTATGTAGTTATCAGTAATTGTGTTTAGATTTTAGACATATTTTTATGAATTTTCTTGTGTAATGAATATACCTTACATTTTTTTAATTTAAAAGTCATTTCTTTACATTTTAAAATTTTTTATTTTCTCTTTAATCCAACTACAAGTCACCACAAATGATGACGTAAAACTCTCTAAACTTTTACACATATTCTAATGACGTCAACAAAAAAAACAACAAAAAACAAACTAATTCTTTTGCACGCCTTCGCACCACTCTTGAATGCTTGAAAAATGATGTATTCGACTTCCGGCAATGGCGGCCGTTCCCTGCGCCAGTGTTACCTCTCGATTCGCAAAGTTTTTTGGTAGTTTTAACGGGGTTTTTTAACGGATCGAGTAACTGAGTGTTGATGCACAAATGGCAGGTCAGGACATACAAAAAACATATATACATCATGGGTCTAGGACTTAAGGATGCTGTGATCAAAGGTGATGACAGACGGACAAAACGGGTGCAATAGCGCATTCGACTTCTCGAAAATGCGCTAAAAATTCAATAACGGCAGTGAAAGGTTAATATGGCAACATAAAAGACAACCGTATAAAAACGGTTGTTGAACAGGGTAACATTATGTCAGAATAAGGCTTCCCAAGACAACATAAATTGTATATGTGGATATTTTATGGTAAATAGTAAAGCAGCATATGTTTTTAAAATCATGCCCCGTTTCCTTAACTCGTAACGGGACATGACAATTCGCATCGCTGATATTCTGATCAGCATCATTTGCATGCCATTAAGTCACCTTAACTCAAAGTCATTGATCGAAATTACAAACTCCCCCACCCCCCTTCCCCACCCCACCCCCCAATATCTGCTAACCATTGGCAATGTTCTCGCCTTATGTCACTCCAATTTTAGGGCTGTCCCAGGCTCGTGGATAAAGTAGGACCACGGGATCCCATGGGGCCACACGGTACATCGAGGACTCCCAAGCCAGATACTGAGAAGGAACGTTATGCCATTTTTATCAGTCACTGTGTGAAACTGTCACGGGACTGGTGATAATGGCTTGATAACCTTCTATAAGCTGCAATACGTGACCTTGACCCAGGAGTGGATCACCACCGTGCTACAAATATCCCGTCGTCTGCTGTTTGATTTATGGTGTACTGAGTAACACCCCTTTGCTGGGCTACATTATCATATCGTTTTTATAGCACTGAAAGAATATACTTTTCTGTTGTAGAGCTGTATAATAGCACTGAAAGAATACACTTTTCTGTTGTAGAGCTGTATAATAGCACTGAAAGAATATACTTTTCTGTTGTAGAACTGTATAAATGTGTCTTTGTACTCTAAGTAAGTAAAATAATTGTATGTCATAGTACTATGTCTTGGTAAGAAAATATTACTCTGTACTGTTGTAGCATTGCCCTTTAGGAAGACAAGATTTTTCTGTTGTTCCACCTTAAGAAAATAGTATTTTCCCCTGTAGTCTTGTGTCAGTGTGTCTCTGTTAGCACACATTTTTATTCTGCTTAACTGTTTTACTCATAGACTATTTGTCCCGATGAACGGCAATGTCCCAAATAACAGTGGTGTTTATACTATACTGACAGTGGTGTTTATACTATACTGACAGTGGTGTTTGTACTATACTGACAGTGGTGTTTATACTATACTGACAGTGGTGTTTATACTATACTGACAGTGGTGTTTATACTATACTGACAGTGGTGTTTATACTATACTGACCGTGGTGTTTATACTATACTGACAGTGGTGTTTATACTATACTGACAGTGGTGTTTGTACTATACTGACCGTGATCCCCAAATCTATACTGACAGTGGTGTTTATACTATACTGACAGTGGTGTTTATACTATACTGATAGTGGTGTTTGTACTATACTGACCGTGATCCCCAAATCTATACTGACAGTGGTGTTTATACTATACTGACAGTGGTGTTTTGACTATACTGACAGTGGTGTTTATACTATACTGACAGTGGTGTTTATACTATACTGACCGTGATCCCCAAATCTTTATAGACAGTGATGTATAGACCTTATTGACAGTGATGTATAGACCTTTTTGACAGTGATGTATAGACCTTATTGACAGTGATGTATAGACCTTATTGACAGTGATGAATAGACCTTATTGATGGTGATGTATAGACCTTATTGACAGTGGTGTTCAGACCTTATTGTCAGTGATGTATAGACCTTATTGTCAGTGATGTATAGACCTTATTGACAGTGATGTATAGACCTTATTGTCAGTGATGTATAGACCTTATTGTCAGTGATGTATATACCTTATTGTCAGTGATGTATAGACCTTATTGACAGTGATGTATAGACCTTATTGACAGTGATGTATAGACCTTATTGTCAGTGATGTATCGACCTTATTGACAGTGATGTATAGACCTTATTGACAGTGATGCATAGCCGGCTTAACAGTGATGTACAGTAAAGAATAACAGTGATGTATAGTCAAGATTGATAGTGATGTATAGCCCGGATTGACAGTGATGTATAGACCTTATTGACAGTGATGTATAGACCTTATTGACAGTGATTTATAGACCTTATTGTCAGTGATGTATAGACCTTATTGTCAGTGATGTATAGACCTTATTGACAGTGATTTATAGACCTTATTGACAGTGATGTATAGACCTTATTGTCAGTGATGTATAGACCTTATTGACATTGATGTATAGACCTTATTGACAGTGATGTATCGACCTTATTGACAGTGATGTATAGACCTTATTGACAGTGATGCATAGCCGGCTTAACAGTGATGTACAATAAAGAATAACAGTGATGTATAGTCAAGATTGATAGTGATGTATAGCCCGGATTGACAGTGATGTATAGACCTTATTGACAGTGATGTATAGACCTTATTGACAGTGATTTATAGTCCATATTGACAGTAATTTAAAGACCTTATTGACATAGATGTATAGTCCATATTGACAGTAATGTAAAGACCTTATTGACAGTAATATATAGTCCATATTGACAGTGATATATAGACCTTATTAACAGTGATGTATAGTCTTCAATGACAGTGATGTATAGACCTTATTGACAGTGATGTTTAGTCATGATTGACAGTGATGTATAGTCCATATTGACAGTGATATATATAATACAGTCAATATTGACAGTGATATACAGTTCATATTGACAGTGATATATAGTCTATATTGACAGTGATATATAGTCCACATTGACAGTGATGTATAGTCCAGATTGACAGAGATATATAGTCTATATTGACAGTGATATACAGACCTTATTGACAGTTATGTATAGATCTTATTGACAGTGATGTATAGACCTTATTGAAGTGATGTATAGCCCAGATTGACAGTGATGTATAGACTTATTAACAATGATGTATAGACCTTATTGACAGTGATGTATAGACCTTATTGACAGTGATGTATAGACCTTATTAACAGTGATGTATAGTCTTTAATGACAGTGATGTATAGACCTTATTGACAGTGATGTATAGTCAAGATTGACAGAGATGTATAGTCCATATTGACAGTAATTTAAAGACCTTATTGACAGAGATGTATAGTCCATATTGACAGTAATGTAAAGACCTTATTTACAGTAATATATAGTCCATATTCACAGTGATATATAGTCCATATTGACAGTGATATATAGACCTTATTAACAGTGATGTATAGTCTTCAATGACAGTGATGTATAGACCTTATTGACAGTGATGTTTAGTCATGATTGACAGTGATGTATAGTCCATATTGACAGTGATATATATAATACAGTCCATATTGACAGTAATATATAGTCCATATTGAAAGTGATGTATAGACCTTATTGAAAGTGATGTATAGACCCTATTGACAGTGATGTATTATCAAGATTGAAAGTGATGTATAGCCCGGATTGACAGTGATGTATAGACCTTATTGACAGTGATGTATAGACCAAATTGACAGTGATGTATAGACCTTATTGACAGTGATGTATAGCCCGAATTGACATTGATATATAGTCCAGATTGACAGTGATGTATAGACCTTTTTAAAGTGATGTATAGTCCAGATTGACAGTGATATATAGTCCATATTGACAGTGATTTATAGCCCGGATTGACAGTGATGTATAGACCTTATTGACAGTGATGTATAGCCCGGATTGGCATTGATATATAGTCCAGATTGACAGTGATGTATAGACCTTATTGCAGTGATGTATAGTCCAGATTGACAGTGATGTATAGACCTTATTGACAGTAATGTCTAGTCCAGATTGACAGTAATGTCTAGTCCAGATTGACAGTAATGTCTAGTCCAGATTGACAGTAATGTCTAGTCCAGATTGACAGTGATGTCTAGTCCAGATTGACAGTGATATATAGTCCATATTGACAGTGATATATAGTCTATATTGACAGTAATGTCTAGTCCAGATTGACAGTAATGTCTAGTCCAGATTGACAGTAATGTCTAGTCCAGATTGACAGTGATGTTTAGTCCAGATTGACAGTGATGTCCAGTCCAGATTGACAGTGATGTCTAGTACAGATTTACAGTGATGTCTAGTCCAGATTGACAGTGATGTCTAGTCCAGATTGACAGTGATGTCCAGTCCAGATTGACAGTGATGTCTACTCCAGATTGACAGTGATGTCTAGTCCAGATTGACAGTGATGTCTAGTCCAGATTGACAGTGATGTCTAGTCCAGATTGACAGTGATGTCTAGTCAAATTGACAGTGATGTCTAGTCCAGATTGACAGTGATGTCTAGTCCAGATTGACAGTGATATATAGTCTATATTGACAGTAATGTCTAGTCCAGATTGACAGTAATGTCTAGTCCAGATTGACAGTAATGTCTAGTCCAGATTGATAGTGATGTCTAGTCCAGATTGACAGTGATGTCCAGTCCAGATTGACAGTGATGTCTAGTCCAGATTGACAGTGATGTCTAGTCCAGATTGACAGTGATGTATAGACTTATTGACAATGATGTATAGACCTTATTGACAGTGATGTATAGACCTTATTGACAGTGATGGATAGACCTTATTAACAGTGATGTATAGTCTTTAATGACAGTGATGTATAGACCTTATTGACAGTGATGTATAGTCAAGATTGACAGAGATGTATAGTCCATATTGACGGTAATTTAAAGACCTTATTGACAGAGATGTATAGTTCATATTGACAGCAATGTAAAGACCTTATTGACAGTAATATATAGTCCAGATTGACAGTGATGTCCAGTCCAGATTGACAGTGGTGTCTAGTCCAGATTGACAGTGATGTCTAGTCCAGATTGACAGTGATGTCTAGTCCAGATTGACAGTGATGTCTAGTCCAGATTGACAGTGATGTCTAGTCCAGATTGAAAGTGATTTCCAGTCCCGATTGACAGTAATGTTTAGTCCAGATAGACAGTAATGTCTAGTCCAGATTGACAGTGATGTATAGACTTATTGACATGGGAACTAGCTATGAGACAGCCACCATATAGTGCCATCAGTGGTATGGGAACTAGCTATGAGACATCCACCATATAGTGCCATCAGTGATATGGGAACTAGCTATGAGTATGAGACAGCCACCATATAGTGCCAACAGTGGTATGGGAACTAGCCATGAGACACCCACCATATAGTGCCATCAGATTAGTCCACTCACGATGGCCGAATAATTTTAACAAAGTAATAAAAAAAGTAAAGAAATCCACCCACCCCTGTGGCGCTTCAGCCTGTGCGGGGCTTGGGTTGGTCTCGCCACTTTCTTACAGTTAGATCTGACCAACTCCTTTCTTCTTCCAGTTGCTGTAGATCTTTCTTTACATAATCCATCCATCTAAGCTTAGTTCTTCCATTCAACCGATTCACTCTGTAGTTTTGGTAGTGCACACACTTTGCTTCTCTGCCACATGTCAACCTTTATAAGTGTCCTTCCAGCCTAGTCCACCCGTTTTTTATTTTTGCTATTATTAATTGTGAAAAAGAATATTTGTGTGTCTGCGTTTTATTATTTTTTTCACAATTTTTAAATCAAATTTAAATTTCCTTTAGCGGCTAAACTGAAGTTATAGATAGGCGAAGCTTTTCATTCACCGAGCGTCGAGCGGCAGTGCTATCGGCTATCATACTGAAAGACTCCGGTTCGAATCTCTTAGCAGACAAAGTTTTGTTCCAGTGGCTCAGGTCTGAGTCCACCCACCTGACATTATTTGTTACAGTGGCTCAGGTCTGAGTCCACCCACCTGACATTATTTGTTACAGTGGCTCAGGTCTGAGTCCACCCACCTGACATTATTTGTTCCAGTGGCTCAGGTCTGAGTCCACCCACCTGACATTATTTGTTCCAGTGGCTCAGGTCTGAGTCCACCCACCTGACAATATTTGGGGAATTAATGGAGGCTAGGAATTTTGCCAGGCACACAGTCCCTCGCATGTAATGGGTAAAAAAAAAAAAAAATTTAAACGCAGCTCCACTTGCCCCATAGATCATCATGATCTGAAAAGGAAAATACTCCTTCACGAAAGTCTTTTGCTTAAACATCGCTATTGACATGACACCATGTAATAGAGAAATTTAGTCCCGCCACCCCCCCCCCCCTCCGCCACAATGAATGGTCTTATTCACAACGACACACTCATACATTAAGGCATGTCAAATTATAAATTGTGTATTTTCACCTGGTGGGGATTAATAAAATGTAACAAAATATTTAAATGACTACGAGTAGGACTGCGGAAATTTACGATTAATTTATCGAATAATCGTTTAAAATTTTAACGATTAAGTTTATTTTTTTGACGATTAATCAACCTATCACTTATAAATTATTGGAATTAAAAAAAAAATAGCGGCTGATAAAAATTAAATTTCCTGAGGAATACACGAACATTTTGGTTTTAAACTATTGACTTACGGGAGTGTTCAAAATGTTGATAAAGTTTGACTGCCGTGGTTCTAGCACTTCGCCTACTATCAAACCAAATGAATAGCGTATTGACCTAATGGCGGTAATGGAGTCTGACTCGGAGACAGAAAATGACGACAGCTCTTCTGATGTATTACTGAATTACAAAGTGGAGACGAAAATTCCATAATCCATTAACCCTCTACAATGGTGGAAACTTAATGAACACCGACATTTGATGACGTCATTACTTGCCAGGACAGTTTTATGCATACCAGTCACCACAGTTCTTTCTTTGTGAATGACTGTTCAGCTCGGCTGGTTATATTGTCAATTAGACCAGCTCATCACCTGAACCAAAAAATGTCAACCCACTTGTCTTTTTGTGTAGTTGGTGAAAAGATGACATGTAAAAGAGACATTCCAGTGTTATTTAGGTTTTCAACAAGATCGTTTTATGTGTGTTACTTATGACACCATAAATGATTATTTAATCAGTTAATTTTTCAAAAGTTAACGATTAAATTTAAATAAATCTTTAACACCCCTACTATCGAGAAATTATTTTTACAAACTGTTTTTGTAAGAAATTATTCGAGTGACGAATTTAGCCTTGAGAGACAATGTTGAGAAAAGACAGTTTTACAGTAATATTTTCTAGACCTTGTCTGACGCTCTGACTCACCCAGAGGCGTCACTAGGGTTGGTGTCACCCGGGGCGGTAGCTCATGGTGTCACCCGGGGCGGTAGCTCATGGTGTCACCCCGTCATGATTCAATCCATAAAACTCCTCTGTGTTTTCCAGTGCCAAATAACGGGAATATATAGAATTTTATGGTCTGGTGTCACCGCCCCTGATGGTGTCATCCGGGGCGACCCGCCCCCTCCGCACCCCCCTAGCGACGCCACTGGACTCACCATTTAAATAACGGTGACAACTGAAACCGACAACATGCTGTAGAATTAACTGGAAAATATTCCTTTCCAAGAATAGTTTCCAATTCGTAAAATATTTTAGTTTCTACTGTGGTGACCCTCGGAAATCTAAAATGTTTGAGCAACTGTTTATGTAGGAGATGCAGTGGCGTAGTTATGAATTTGTAGGGGTTTTGGGGGTCCGGGGGGCGCTTAATCTCTTTGGGGGCCCCACATGCATAGTGGTGGCGTAATATTTAATGCAAAAAAAATTCGGACACTAACCTGGGGTTAGTTAAATTCCTTTACTTTTTAAAAATATATGTTTTAACATCATCTGCTTAATAGTTGTTGTTTTTTTTTTACTACCTAGTGATAGATTTGTTTCGTATAAATCAGGCCATAGATCTAACTTTTATGTAAAACCGATATCCGACTAGAGAGAGTACTGNAAAAAAAAAAAAAAAAAAAAAAAAGCTACTCATTGATTGATTGATTGATTGTTAAGTTAAACAAAAGAGAGGAAAAAATACTATAACTTATAACAAAACAATTTTCGGTGCATATACGGTTTTAGGTTCCCTGGAGCAAAAGGATGGCGGCCAAACATGAAAACTAGAGACACATTAGGCGTAAATGTACACATTAATAAAAATATAACTCCTTTAGGTTTACGGCATGCCATTCATGATTCGACTTTTTAAATAGTCGATGTAGCACAGATAACCTTCAGCTCGGAAAAAGAATCAACTAATAAACATTGAGATGATGTTCAGCCTCAGTCGAAGATAACAATAAATGTTTGAATATTTCCAAAACTCCAGTATTGTTTCGGGGAATAAAACCAAAAACATATGTAGTATGTGGTTATATTCCATACATTTCACATACAGTGGTACCTCGGTGTACGTCTGCTTTGGAATAAGCCCAACTTGGTATACGTCTTGTTTGGACGCCAAACATTGTGCTTGATATATAAGACCTTTGTTCGAAATACGGCCCGAATTCTTAAACCCTTCGCCTATATTCAATTTTATCAATATTGAGAAATTCAATTCTATCAAAGGTGAGAAATTCAAGTCTAACAAAGGTGAGAAATTAATTCTAACAAAGGTGAGAAATTCAAGTCTAACAAAGGTGAGGAATTAATTCTAACAAAGGTGAGAAATTCAAGTCTAACAAAGGTGAGAAATTTAAGTCTAACAAAGGTGAGAAATTCAAGTCTAACAAAGGTGAGAAATTTAAGTCTAACAAAGGTGAGAAATTTAATTCTAACAAAAGTGAGAAAAGACTATTATATCAAAGTTAATGAAAATCCAGTCCACCATGTGTGACAAAATTCCCTCTATTGAAGACTGAGAGAACAGTCAATTTAAGATAAAGTGTATCAAAGTAAAGAAAAGTATAGATCTATCAAAGAGGAGAACACAAGTTACTACACAATTGCGGCCATTATTATGAAGTGCACCGGATGACACCACCCCCAATAACCGGTACACAACTAGCGGCTCAAACCAAATTACACCACACACACACACACACACACACACACACACACACACACACACACACACACACACACACACACACACACACACACACACACACACACACACACACACACACACACTCACACACACACACACACACACACACACACACACACACACACACACACAAACATCCACACACACACACACAAACATCCACACACACACACACACACTCACACACACACTCACACACACACACACACTCACACACTCACACACACACACACTCACACACACACACACACTCACACACAAACACTCACACACACACTCACACACATACTCACACACACATACACACACAAACTCTCACCCACACACACTCACACACACACTCACACACACACGCACTCACACACCCACACACACATGTTTGACAACGTTTATTCAGCCAATGCTGCAGGTAACATGTTTGTCCTAAGTCTGGCTTGATCCTGCCTGTCAACCGACGGTTGACGAAATCCATAAACCGCCAACCCCACATGCAACCCTCCAACAGAGCAGCCTTTGGTACAGGCCGTAAGATGAGGCGGAGACTTGGGTAAACAAAAGAGAAGATCACCCACGCCAACCCCACATGCAACCCTCCAACAGAGCAGCCTTTGGTAAGGGCCGTAAGACGAGGCGGAGACTTGGGTCAACAAAAGAGAAGATCACCCACGCCAACCCCACATGCAACCCTCCAACAGAGCAGCCTTTGGTACAGGCCGTAAGACGAGGCGGAGACTTGGGTAAACAAAAGAGAAGATCACCCAGACTTAAAGATATAAATGTCAGCTGTTTGACTGCTGGGGGGGGGGAAGTGGGGGGGAATCACGTGACAATGACATCATTGACGGGATCCCCAGCTTGTGTTTTCGCTACCCAATTACGTAGTCTAAGGCTGTCCTCAAACTGTTTAGTATGGCGGACCGGCGGCAATTTTTACCGTTTCACCAGGGAACGGTGAACTAAGTATTTTCCCTATACTAACGAAGTAGCGAATGGTATTTTATTTTAGTTAATCTGTTTTATGTCCTTATAGCAGAAAAATTGAAATATTCTATAGCTTTAGTATTAAAGGTTGCAAATGGAGCATTATAATTATATTGTTCTTTCCTTTCTTGATAACTTCTGCGGATCGACAGCAGATGGCCCACGGCCGGCGGACCACCATTTTGAGAAGCACTGGTTTAAAGGACAAGAGGTGCTAGGGAACATAGTTCTAATGACCAAGTCTTTGACCATTCTCGGCAACGATACGGTTTGCATCTTTTCTCCTGCCATTGCCTGGCGATTGGTGAAAACGTTGTATCACTTATTATAAAATTTAGGACATTCCAAAATATCTGAGAAACCTTGTTCTTCTAACGTTAACATACATTCTTAACGACATCTCAAACAAATTCTCGTGAGAGTGTATTTGATGATTAAACATCCTTAAATCATCAAGGCATTCAGATCATGAGTGGCTACTTAGTGAATTAAATTATTTCAGTTATTTAATCATGTAGATAAGCAAAAGTTCGAGATTCTTATGCTACTTTTAAATCTTAGAATTTAAGAAGGAGAAGAAGCCATTCAAATACTTAACATTTTTATCCTTGTTTTAAAGACTGTTCGCTTATTCTTTAAATTATTAACTACCTTCAGACGTTTCCTCTCTTCGTGCGTTAATTTGTGCACGAAATTCAAATGTTTTCGTTTGTGATATATTTTTTAAAAGTACACCCCTCAAATACGCTCACACACTCGGGCTCAGAACTCAGACCGCTTTGCTCCCAGCGCTCGTGACGCAGTGCGTAGCCGTCCATTCGTAATTAAAAACTAGGGCTGTTATCGATTAATTTAAATTTAATCGTTAACTTTTGAAAAATTACCGAATAATTAATCGATAATTTTGATCAAGCTAAAAATAAGATGTATGACGTCATTAAACTGAAAATTTCAAGTGAAGTAAAAGAAAACCCAGGCCATTAGCATTTTTTAAAATTTCAATATAAGAGCGCTTATTTTAAAGTTTACACTTACAAAATCTTTTTTCTTCAATGGAGAAGTTTGTAAGTAAAAAAAGCAAAATATTAGAGCTTCTAATTATTAATCATTTATTAATAAAATGGAAACAATTATTTAAAACAGCTTCTTCAATTTAATAGCTATTTTATCCACTAAAATAATTTTAATCGATAAAATTTTTTACCGATTAATCGAGAAATTAATAGTTAATTTCAGCAGCCCTATTAAAAACACATTCGTCCTCAACCATTCTTTTATGGCTTGGTGAAATAAAAGTCTAATCGCTTTTAAATTACATTCTTAAAAAAGCGATGCAATTGTTAATCGCAAACAAAAGCAACTTCCGGTTGAGCTAAAATGCGGTTTCAAAAACGGATCTAAACAATTAATGACTGTAATGGCTAATGATGTAATTGCTAATGATGTAATTGCTAATGATGTAATTGCTAATGATGACATTGCTAATGATGTAATTGCTATTGATGTAATTGCTAATGATGTAATTGCTATTGATGTAATTGCTAATGATGTGATTGCTAATGATGTAATTGCTAATGATGACATTGCTAATGATGTAATTGCTAATGATGACATTGCTAATGATGTAAGTGCTAATGATGTGATTGCTAATGATGTAATTGCTAATGATGACATTGCTAATGATGTAATTGCTAATGATGACATTGCTAATGATGTAAGTGCTAATGATCAGTAATCGAATCTTTAGCCATAAAAACCATTTAACATCCCTATATTCAAATTAAATAATTGGAATAAAATTTCAAAAATATATGCTACACAAAGACAATTAACGACGACATAAGATCGCAACATGTACATGCCTACGGGCCGCACATAATACTCTGACGGTCCGCATGTGGCCCTCGGGTCGTAGTTTGCACACCTCCGTGTTATTGAACTGAAAAAAACAAAACGTGTAGTAATACTAGAAGGCGTCACTAGTGTGCTTGCACCTGTAATTGATTCTTTAACTGTGCCAGCCTCTCCTGTTGTAAAACTAAAATTTTAAAAAAGAATGAAAAGAAAAACAAAACAACTAAACCCGATCGAATTTCAACAACCAATCAAATTTCGAGGAAAGTAAATAGCCCGAGAGTGAAGATGAAAATTAACTATTACTTATAGTGCGGCGCGATTGCGAAAATACTAAATAAATAATAGCCAAATTGACTTCACCCAATCTGATACAAAACTTACACGAGAGAGAGAGAGAGAGAGAGAGAGAGAGAGAGAGAGGAGGAGGAGAGAGAGAGAGAGAGAGAGGGGGGGGAGAGAGATGAGTCGGCTAGTTCAAGAGTGATGAGTAAACTAAAGGATGAAAATATTAACTAATTGAATGGCGTCGTCTCCTTCTTAAATTCTACGATTTAAAGGTTAATATCTGAAGTAGCATAAGAACATCGAATTTTAGCTGATCTACATGATGAAATAACTGAAAGAATTTAATTCACACAGAAGCCAATCGTGATTTAAATCAGGGCCGTTATCGATTAATTTAAATTTAATCGATAACATTAGAAGAATCACCGAATAATTAATGATAATTTTTATTTAAGATAAATAGAAGAAGTATGACGTAATTAAATTGAAAATTTCAAGGGAAGTAACAAAAACAGGCAAAAGACATATTTTGATTTAAATATAAGTATGTCAATATAATGCCAATGAATTTAAATTTTGTTATTGTTAATTAAGTAAATACAATGTTTAATTTTTATATCATATTCCTTATAAAAAATAGCTTATTTTAAAGTTTACACTTTAAAAATCTTTTTCTTTAAATGGACACGTTTGTACGTAAAAAGCAAACAATTATTAATTATAAATTTAAAATCAGTACAATTATTAATGTGTAGTGTGTGTCAGGGACCTTAATCCATAATTTCCGCAGCCTTAATTTAAATGCTTCAAAAAATCCAAAATTATTTGCAAATGAAAGGAAATAGACGTCTAAATTGACAAGGACAGATTATTGTGTAAAGACAGCAATAAACGATACTTTATTCCGAAAAATCAAGTAAAATGTAAAATGGTGAAAACGTTCACTCCTTGATTATCAACTTCATAATCATCATCATCATCATCTGTCCCACGACCGTTAAATAAACATTATCTTATCTTATCTTAGATATACAGACGCTCCTTCTATGCAGAAGATAATTGCGTCCACAGACCATGAGAGATGATCTGTTGGCAAGTGATGCAGCGGTCACAGGCCACGGCTATAGGGGTTCCACGCATTACCCCAGCCGCCTAACTATTGTCTAGTTAGGTACCCATTCGGAGCTGGGTGACTCGGGTAGTGTTGTTTTCGTCGACGAAAACTGAAACTAAAACCTTCGTCAACGAAAATGTTGACCTTTTCGTCAACGAGAACTAAAACTAAAATTAGCAGCAAGACTAAAACTAGACGAAAACTAAATCTGGTAGACAAAAGACTGAATAAAAACTGAAACTAAAACTCCCCAACGAAATAAAAACTAAAATCCCCATTTATCGTTCTTTTCCGGTACTGCGGTCTATTCTAAGAAATTATTATGACCTAATTTCTTTGATGATCGCGCATGCGCATCAACTGGGCGATAATATAAGTAATCAAAATAATACAATTAATTAACGTTGAAAGTTGACAATGACAACAGCAGGAACTGGTGTTGGTGGAGTTAGTGGACGCCTAAAATCGAGTGATGTTTGGGATTATTTCACGTACCGTATAGATTTAAACAAAAGTGAATGTTTGGTGACTAACGACGGTAAGAGATGCGACATACTGCTCGTGGGAAGGAATCCCACAAATCTAAAACGTTTTGTCTGTAATAATTTTAGTTTTAGTCTAGTTTTAGTTTTAGGCCCAATTTTAGTTTTCGTTTTAGTTTTCGTCGACTAAAACTAAAACTCAGGAGTTTTAGTTTTCGTCTTATTCATTTTAGTTTCACTTTTAGTTTTAGTCTTGTAAACACCAATAACTAATAACATTATTGTTCATGACCAATTTTTGAAACAGATTGAAGCATAATAATAGCAGTCACAGAGATGACAGCTCAGTGTCCCGAGAATGAGTCCATTCACTCAAATGTCACATTATAAATCACACTATCACATTGTGTTATATGCCAATGCCATGACTTAATTTTTAACTATGTTTTAGACTAGCAGACTTGCAGTGCATGTACAAAAAAACAACAACAACTAAAAACGTAATAATAATAAGAAACCAAAAACGTTAGTCAAAATTAAAACAAATGTATTCATTCTAAGACCTAGAACTCTGAACTAACTAAACTAAGTAACAACAGTTCACTTGAAGGGTGAAGACTAAACATCAAAACAAATGACTGTTCAGCTTGAGAAAGACCCGTTTTTTCAAGACTCTGATTAGTGCTGTTTCTTTTCCCAGTAGTCAAATCACCACAAAGAGAAAAAATTCTCTCTGCGGAAGCCTCCGAAGCTGGTGCATTCAAAATATCTAAAGCCAGTGGTGCAAGCAACGGAAACGTTTTTTGAACGTTCTGTGATTGCCAGTAGCTTAAACCATTGCCATCCTCACTGACTGCTGTGGCAGTTTCTTGATAGTGCAGCAAATAATTTTCCAGTTCGTCTTCAGGCCCCCGAACTGCAGATATAATATTGGTGATGGGTGTGGTGTTCGCAATGTGTTGCGTCAGGGACTTGAAGCGCTTGAGAGGAGGTCCAGATGTAGTCAGGGCTGTCGAACCAACGCTATCAGGAGACGCAGTTGCAGTGATATTTCGGTTAGGAATAGGCTGACCAGCAGCTNTAGCGATTGCTTCGAAAAATGGGGTATAAAAACTAGCCAAGTCATGCTAGTTATTACGGACAATGGCGCTAGCATGATACAAGCTTTTAAAACCATTTTTGTTGATAGATGCGAAACTGGCACTGATTCTGATGAGGAAGATGATGATGAGGTTGACAATATTAATGAAGATAAAGACTAAGAGGATGCAAGGGCAGAAACGACTGTTGATGGTCACTATCTGAAATTGAAACGCATATGTGCTTCAATCTATGCAGCTAGTTGTAAATGAGATGTCAAAGTGTGCTGCCATACAACCGATACTTGATTCAGCGAGGCGTATGGTTGAAAAGTTTAGAAAATCATCTGTTGCAATCCAAAAGCTAGTGTTGAAGAGCAAGAAAACTCTTATTGCAGATTGTCCCATAAGGTGGTCAAGCACATTCCTTCTACTGCAG
The DNA here is from genome assembly GCA_002072015.1 of Radix auricularia. Classification (NCBI taxonomy): domain Eukaryota; kingdom Metazoa; phylum Mollusca; class Gastropoda; family Lymnaeidae; genus Radix; species Radix auricularia. Next base: position 653 of record MUZC01001200.1, on the reverse strand, counting down.
CGACTAATTGAACTGAGGGTTAGTGTGAATGCTGTAGCGAAAGAAATGGAAAGGGACACTCTTCTTTCAAGTGAATGGCAAAAAATAGATCAGTTACTGAAGCTTCTGCAACCATTTGCCGAACATACACGTCTACTCGAAGGCGATAAAGGTGTTATGTCATCAGTAATTCCAGCACTTATGGACATAGAATATCATCTTCTTGAGGCACAGTCTGATCAAGCTCAGGACGCATCACTAAAAGAGCTAGCAGTGACCTTTTTGGATGGCTTGAGGCGACGATTTGAGTTTGCGTTGGAACCAGAGCCTGATATTTTTTAACCTATACCTTCTGCAGCTTGATCCTACAACTGTGTCAGCACTGTTCATTTCAGGAGAAGAGCATCTTCTAAATGCAGCAAAACAGTTTGTGTTGCGAGAAGAAACTGCTTCAGCAGCAGCAGCCGCAGTAAGTGCACAGCTTGGTCAAGTGCTTTCAGCTGCTGGTCAGCCTATTCCTAACCGAAATATCAATGCAACTGCGTCTCCTGATAGCGTTAGTTCGACAGCCCTGACTACATCTGGACCTCCTCTCAAGCGCTTCAAGTCCCTGACGCAACACATTGCGAGCACCACACCCATCACCAATATTATATCTGCAGTTCGGGGGCCTG
>MUZC01001199.1:70332-80432 GCA_002072015.1 Radix auricularia | reverse complement strand
GTGGGGTCACAAAACAGGGTGGGGGTCACAAAACAGTGTGGGGATCACAAAACAGGGTGGGGGTCACAAAACTGGGTGGGGATCACAAAACAGGGTGGGGATCACAAAACAGTGTGGGGTCACAAAACAGCGCGGGGTCACAAAACAGGGTGGGGGTCACAAAACTGGGTGGGGTCACAAAACAGCGTGGGGTCGTGCACATGGAGAACAGCTGAATATGTCTATTTGATAAATATATTTAAGTTCATTTTTAGACCACCTTTCATAAAAATTAAACACAAAAGTGAATATGTTTGATGATTTCACAGAGAACGAGGTATAAAAAGAAATGAGAAAGATCTTATAATTTCAGAAACTCACTTATTTCTTCTCCCCAAAAACCTCTTCTAAGACATTTATTGTCAACGGCTATAGAAACCTGTGCAAGGAAATCTCCAGCTAGCTCCAAAGAAAATTTACCTCACAAAGTTATGGCTATGGGGTTCATTTTCTATTTACAGATAAAATTGATTAAATATAAATATATTTTCAACTGATCGTGCTTCAGTCTCATAATCCTAAAAAAAAAATAATATATAGCCTTGCAGTTTTATTAGATTGATAGAAAAAAAAATAATAAAAAAGAAGCTTATTGTGCTGAATATTGGCACGGACCGCCTTAAATTGGCAAATGGTATCAATGGGCTAAGGCACTCTACAGTTTCAGAACCACTGCTTAAAATTGAATCGTGATTGCTGTATAATTTAAGTTGATATACAGAACTGTATTCCTGGTCAATCTGCCACTCTCGTAACAAATTGTGCACCTGGTAACAGATAATTTGTAAACATTGTACTACACTCGATCATTGTTCGCTGCTTTTTTTTTTTTAATTTGAAAAAAAAAACACCCCAAAATAATCAAATTTTATTTTGCGATTACCCGCTCCCCTATTAACAAATTAAGATAAATATTTAATTAAAATAAAATGTATGCATCGGTTTTCCAAATTGCCTTAACTGACAATAAATGATTGCTAATGGCTTTCATTTTAAGCAATTTATAAGGCCGTTCAGAATTACACCACTTAAAAAAAAAATCACAGAATGATGCATACAAGTCTGAACGGTTCACGCTCCATAAAAAATAGAACTGGTTTACGGGAACTGAAAGGTAAGAAACAATACATTTGAGCTGTTAATTATGAAACTAACAAAACAGTAGGTATACGTTTTGGCTAATGGTTACATCTTTAGCAGGAACATTGACTGTCATTTTAGTCTAATAATAAAGCTAAAATTTATTGTTTTCTTACACAATTTGTGTATTTTGTATTTTATTTAAAAGCTTTATATATATTATCCTATATTATTGTATATAATAAAAGGGAGTTTTCTGTCGGGTCATCGGTAGCGATTGGTCCCTCAAACCCCTACAGACTTCTACAGCAAATAAAAAAAAAAAAACACAAAAAAACATCTCATTTACATATTGAGCAAGTTTACGCGGACGTTCAACGCGAGTTTTTTTTGCGTGCAATATTTGTTCCCACGACTTTATTTTGAGCGGTACGCGCTGGGTTTTATTGTCAAAAACTTTGTTTTTACGGGTTAAATATCAGGAATAGTCTAATAGACGAGATGCACATTTATGGCCGGTCAAGGCGACTGTTGGAGGGGATGTACAACATGCCACCGAAACGTCGGCGGAACGTCTTTGGATGGGCTTTGTTGCTCGTATGATATATTTACAGGAACTGGTAACATTTATGATGGCAAGAATCTTTCAATTTCATGAAATGTTTTACATTTGTATGAAAACTGACATGGCTGAAAAAAAACCCTACTCTCCACGTCATTTCACCTGTTGAAACTGACCAGCCACATTCAACTCTTCAAACTGACCAGCCACATTCAACTCTTCAAACTGACCAGCCACATTCAACTCTTCAAACTGACCAGCCACATTCAACTCTCTTCTAGATAATGGTATCAGCCGGTCAGTTAGCCATCGTGGTCATGCTAGGGTTAGAGTTAGTGTAGTGGTCATGTTAGGGTTAGGGTTATTATTGTGGTTAGGTCAGGGTTAGTATTATGGTCAGTATAGGGTTAGTGTTGTGGTCTCATCAGGGTTAGTAATGTGGTTATGTAAGGCTTTGTAGTGTGGTCAGGTTAGGGTTAGTACTGTGATCAGGTTAGGGTTAGTATTGTGGTTAGGTTAGGGTTATTACACTCGTTTAGGCTAGGTTAAATTTTCTCTCTCTAAGATTTGATTTTCCGCGTGCAAAGTAAAAAGGAAACTTGTGTGTGAATTTGTACAGCATCCATTTTTTTAAAAGCGACATTTAACAACATCTGTTGTGCGGTATTTCTAAACTGCTGCGCGGCGTCGGTCAGGTATCTGCACACTCAAGCAGTCGCGCAGCTTAAAGGAAACGTTGATCAAGGTTAGTATTGTGGGCAGCCATAATTTGAGCGATCTTGATGTTGGTTCCCCCCCCCCTCAATCCCGCGATCTCTATATAGGATTAAGAAGCCCAATAAGTTTGTGATACCCACACATCAGAGATCCGTGACATCAAGACGGGGTCACGTATTAGTTGATGTAATGTAATTTATGATTTCAACAACGCATTAGCGCCACTTTCGTGCCACAGCCTCTGTATAATACCAGGAAGAGATTCGTGAGAGCACTGATATCTCGGCTACACGCAACAGGAGCCGTGTGTTGTTCAAACAACTGTGTCAACTAGCATCTAAGCATGTCTCTAAGTCTACTTTGATGTGTAAATAAGTGATGTCGAGTCTAGAACAAAGCCTGATGATACTACAACGCATTAAGCGGATCATTGCTTGCATGTTACCAGCACCAAAAGGGCGGACACTGCAGCCAGTGCAGGTTGAGTCAAGTAGACAGAGATGAACTATTATAATACATTGGTACCTCGGGTTATGAGACAGACAGACAGATAGACAGACAGACGGACAGACAGATAAACAGACAGACAGACAGACAGATAGATAGATAGACAGACAGCTAGACATACAGACAGACAGACGGACAGACAGATAGATAGACATACAGACAGATAGACAGACAAATAGACATATAGACAGACAGACAGACAGATAGATAGATAGATAGATAGATAGATAGATAGATAGATAGATAGATAGATAGATAGATAGATAGATAGAAAACAAGGTTTAACAAATGATCATGTACAGTAATACAATAACAACGATGGCCACGCCTAAATTTCAAAGTGTTTACAGCCTCGCTTTCAATGACTTACACAGAACTCAAAATTTTATTTGAAAGTGAAAAGTTTCCCCTTGTTTGGTAAAAAAGTTTATTTAGATCTAAATCTTTTTATTTGTCTTATTTACATTCAGTTTGTTCAGTTATCTTTTTATTTATTTAATAGCCGAAGTACATGTAAATATTGCGTTTTTTTGGGGTAAATTACAGGATTTTGTTAAAATAAATCCCCTTTCTTTCATTTTGATTGAAATGTTTTGGGTTACGAAGTTTCGGATGACGAACAGCGTTTCGGAAATAATTAAATTCATAACCCGTGGTGTTGCAGTAGTTATAGTTGAACATAAAATATCAACTTTTATGATGAGGAAGTCTTTTAATTTGCACAAATTGATGTGGGAAACTTTTGTTTGAACTCGAGCTAATTTGTTCTACCGTCAGAGTTCTGGTGTCATTCCTTAGTTAGGAAAATATTTGTAATTTTTAGTGTAAAATAACTGTCACAATTATTCCATCATGGAAAATAAACCTCTTTTATATCGCAAAGTCACGCATTTCTAATTATTTTAGGGTGCCGTGGCTGTAACAAAAACAATTGCTTATAAAACCACGACGCTTTACAACTAGACGAACGCCGCCATCAAAATGGCGAGATCAGACGGAAATGGGAGAAGCATTCTGATTGGCCGATACCAAAACCGGCTAGCCAGTCCTTCGGACTGATAGGTGGCCCATTCGCTTCAAAGGGTTAAGAATGGATGCAATGAGTCTGTCGGCATGTTTATATTCGCATTGTTTTTTATGTCGGTAGTTATCTGGAGAAAGTTTCGTAACAATTCACTTGCTATTTCCACGCATCCATTTCTCACGTTTATCTAATCCAGTTTCCACTATACCCAAGATATCACACAACACGTTTCTCGCGCCCCCAGCAATTTCAATTAGTAAATATTTTAAGATAAAATGCCTTGAGCTTGAACGAAAACAAAATTGATGATAACAATAAGAACAAACCATGGCAGCAAAACAACATCAATAAATAGAAGACCCACGTGACATGTCCCAGAGATACTTTTGTTATTTCCTGTCGATTAACCCCGCCCCTAAAATCGATAGCCCTTAAATTCAAGGTACAAGGCCAGAACAGAAAGCCCCCCGGGGGGGGGGGAGCTGAATAATTATATTTGAAAAATCTAAATGCAGATGAGAGGCTCCGGTGTAGACTTCCATCCAGATTGACATGTCGTCAAGTTGATGAGTAAATGATGTATTCTATCAGGTCCAGAGAGTGCAGGCCAGCAGGCCAGGAGACAGTGACAAAATGACAGATGTGAGGATCTTATGTCCAGTTGGTGGCCTATATTCGACGCTGTACTAGAAAAACAACAACAGAAATAATAAATACATGATTCAGAGGTTGTGCATTAGAAAAAATTACAAAAGGGGCGAAAACCTCTTTATATATCTTGACATGGGATACATGACATGGGAAAGACATGGGAAATACGACATGGGTAAGATGACATGGGATAAATGACATGGGAGACATGACATGGGAAACATGACATGAAATACGAGCACAATATTATGGAAGCATGTTTGTTTACGTGGATAAACATTGTGGATAAATATTGTGGATAAACATTATGGATAAACATTGTGGATAAACATTGAGGATAAACATTGAGGATAAACATTGTGGATAAACATTGTGGATAAACATTGTGGATAAACATTGTGGATCAGCTATGAAACTTCACATTTTTTTATCCGATTTCATGATGCTATTTTTATCAGCCATCATTTCAACAAACGTCACTCTCTTCTTGTTATGGATGGGTTAAAGTTGTTTACGACGATCTCATTTTGTTAACAAGGTCCATCTGGGGCAGTGGTTTGAATGGGTACCGGTACTGGTAAAATGACCAGACATTCGGTCTCACCTGACATAGTGGACAGGGTCCCATCAGACACTGCGGACAGTGGCCATGGTTTCCCCATACTGTTTAAAGCTCAGTTTTCCCGTGTGTCCAGTGGTGCCGGAAGTGGATCTCTGCTCATCACATATTTATTGACCTAATTTAGACACGCACTTAGCAATAAGATTTACTACGACATGGGTACTAAAGGAATATGGACTTCACAGTCAAGAAACTTAATTGATTACAAATTTCATGATTTCCATAGGAGCAAGAGTCTTTGATGTGCACTGAGGCAAAATCTTTTTATCTGCATTGACCTTTAAATTCATTAGGCGAAGTGAAGTAAGAGGACTCCCTTTACGTCACTGACTTCAGTATTTAGGCGGTGCATGAATGAGTACCGTGACAGTAGACATTTGTCATCATTAAATACATTTCACGGGTCTAGCGGTTAAATATGACGCGAGAACCGCTCGTATCAAACCTAAGACAACGTACAAATCAATAGTGTAGCATTAATCGGATTGGTAGAACGTCCAGTCATGTGATAGGGCAGAGAGATAGTTAAATGTCATGCGACACTTGGCGCCAAAAGCTTGATTATGGCGTGGGGTGGGGTGGGGGGCTGCTCAGTGGACACTTCAAGGACGGGTTTAAAGAATTTTAGGAAGAAAACGCAATGATTAAAAGGAAGAATAAAAAAAAATCATGTTAAGCCTGGTCCCTTTTGGAATTCAGGACGTGTTAGCGCATTTTCGTATTATGTATCAGTACTTATGTTAGATAACAGCATTATGTAATTATCAGTAATTGTGTTTAGATTTTAGACATATTTTTATGAATTTTCTTGTGTAATGAATATACCTGACATTTTTTTTTATTTAAAAGTCATTTCTTTACATTTAAAAAAATTTTATTTTCTCTTTAATCTAACTACAAGTCACCACAAATGATGACGTAAAACTCTCTAAACTTTTACACATATTCTAATGACGTCAACTAAAAAAAAAAATTCTTTTGCACGCGTTCGCACCGCTCTTCAATGCTTGAACAACTATGTATTCGACTTCCGGCAATGGCGGCCGTTCCCTGCGCTAGTGTTACCTCTCGATTCGAAATATTTTTTGGTAGTTTTAACGGGGTTTTTTAACGGATCGAGTAACTGAGTGTTGATGCACAAATGGCAGGTCAGGACATACAAAAAACATATATACCTCATGGGTCTAGGACTTATGGATGCTGAGATCAAGGGTGATGACAGACGGACGGACGGACAAAACGGGTGCAATAGCGCATTCGACGTCTCGAAAATGCGCTAAAAATATTGAAAATCACTGAAAGCACATAGGAACGTAAGCATCTATAGCGACTTTTTAATACTTGCTATAACACACTGATATGTGGGATGGTTAGTTTTTGTGTATTAAACAAAGAGTAGTCATGAGCAAGGCGCGATCATGACAGGGAGTCAAACTATCGGCATCGCAGCCTAGCCACTGAAACCGTAGCACACTGAATAATTTCGTTTCCTGAACTAGGCGTAGCAGGCTGAACTAGACGTAACAGGCTGAACTAGACGTAGCAGGCTGAACTAGACGGAGCAGGCTTAACTAGACGTAGCAGGCTGAACTAGACGTAGCAGGCTGAACTAGACGGAGCAGGCTGAACTAGACGGAGCAGGCTGAACTAGACGAAGCAGGCTGAACTAGACGTAGCAGGCTGAACTAGACGTAGCAGGCTGAACTAGACGTAGCAAGCTGAACTAGACGGAGCAGGCTGAAATAGACGTAGCAGGCTGAACTAGACGTAGCAGGCTGAACTAGACGTAGCAGGCTGAACTAGACGTAGCAGGCTGAACTAGACGTAGCAGGCTGAACTAGACAGGCTGAACTAGACAGGCTGAACTAGACAGGCTGAACTAGACAGGCTCAACTAGACGTAGCAGGCTGAACTAGACAGGCTGAACTAGACAGGCTGAACTAGACAGGCTGAACTAGACAGGCTGAACTAGACGTAGCAGGCTGAACTAGACAGGCTGAACTAGACAGGCTGAACTAGACGTAGCAGGCTGAACTAGACAGGCTGAACTAGACGTAGCAGGCTGAACTAGACAGGCTGAACTAGACAGGCTGAACTAGACAGGCTGAACTAGACATAGCAGGCTGAACTAGACGTAGCAGGCTGAACTAGACGTACCAAGGCCGAGCTAAGACGATGGGCGAGACCATTGTTTAGACCAGTGCGTCTCAAAGTGGTGGTCCGTAGGCCATTAACCATCGGTCCGTGCAAGTTGTCAAGAAATTAAAAATAAATCTAATTAAATTATATATATTTTCTCAAGTTTGGAATCAACAAGAGAATGTATCAACCAACCACTGCCTTAATTTTAAAATTAAAAAAACCCAGTTAAAAGAACGTTTTGGACTTTGAATCCATTAAATATAATACATAACACGCACCGCGAAGCAGACCCCTGCGACATCAACGGCTTGAGTGAACCTCCAGTGATCCGTGGAGGTCAACTATAGCAGATGGCTACACATGCTACATAGACATACACAGAGATAAACTAAAAATTCATTAATTTAATTACGATACATTTGATCGAACTGACAAAAGTATATGTGCAAAATTTTAGCTCGATAGGATCATGGGAAGTGGGACATTTATGAGTTTTGTTTTTCTGCGGGTGTGACCACGACAGACAGAACGGGGAAATCAATATACGAGATTTAAAATGGTTCAAATGAATATTAAATTCTTTATATTTCCCAGGGCAACCTGCAAATTATAAACACAATAAAAGCACTAGACCCGAAAACCTAAATAGTGTGTCATCTTTTTAAAAAAACGTGTGCAGGAAGAGAAAAATGTATTTTATAATGTGAAAAGAAGAAGACGCCAACCCCCCCCCCCCCCCCACAAAATGACGAACTTATCCTGCAGAATTCTTTACAAACAGACGAAGCAGAAAATAAAACGGAAATAAATATTTTGAACTTACATGGTGTGGAATATCAAAGTCAACAAGACTGTCACGGCATTATGGTTCAAATGCCATGCTTTTAATGTCATGCTTTTAATGTCATGCGGATCAAAGTCCATGTTTTTAATGTCATGCGCATCAAAGTCCATGCTTTTAATGTCATGCGCATCAAAGTCCATGCTTTTAATGTCATGCGGTTCAAAGTCCATGCTTTTAATGGCATGCGGTTCAAAGTCCATGCTTTTAATGGCATGCGGATCAAATTCCATGCTTTTAATGTCATGCGGTTCAAAGTCCATGCTTTTAATGTCATGCGGATCAAATTCCATGCTTTTAATGTCATGCGCATCAAAGTCCATGCTTTTAATGTCATGCGGTTCATTCCTATAATTCTGAATGAGTTTTTAAGTTGACCCCAGTGAGCGTGTCAGAGCATGTCAAAAAGTCTTGAGGTAAAGATCGTTAGCGCCGTTCAGGGATGGAACCCCCCCCCCCACCGACTTAGTTATAATAGAGGGATGACTTAACTTCATTATTAACTACACCACCAAACTCTAGGTTCTACAGTTATTAGATCCGGTCTAAGAAATCTCAATGATATTTTATAAAGCAGGTTCGTATTGATTTTGTACATGTGATTAAAGTAGACTTTAATTCCGTTCTCCTAAATGTAGGGCATCAGTGGGGGGCTCATCTGCATGGTCCAAATTTCTTTTATTTAACTTTAACAAAGTCTAAAACCAGAACAATATATTTATATTCACTATTATGATACCAGCGGTGTTTTGGTTTCACTTTTCAGATACTTAGCCATACTCCAGCTCATGTCGGCCTCGTCATAGCAACAAGGTCAACATTCAGCCATCAATACAAGGTCAGCCTTCAGCTGTCAACACAAGGTCAATCTTCAGCTGTCAACACAAGGTCAACCTTCAGCCATCAACACAAGGTCAACCTTCAGCTATCAACACAAGGTCAACCTTCAGCTATCAACACAAGGTCAACCTTAAGCCATCAATACAAGGTCAACCTTCAGCCATCAACACAAGGCCAACCTTCAGCAATCAACACAAGGTCAACCTTCAGCCATCAACACAAGGTCAACCTTCAGCCACCAACACACAACCAGATGTTAACAATCAGAACCGCCCACATGGCCACAGCCAAAGTCATGTGGCCACGATGGACATTGTTTGTGGCCATCCTCTTTGTCATTCTGGGAGTCATCAATAGCACCTCACTACGTCACAGGCGCTCGTCGGAACTCATGTACGGCCACTACGGACCTGGTAAGTGCATGATTTATCTCCCCTTTGATAGCGTTATTTGAATTTGGCGAGCGCCCTGCTCGTGTACTTCATGTTGCGGTGTAAAGATTGATGACGAGGCCCTCAGGCAATCAGCGGGGATAAAGAATGTGGCAATGGGTCGTGTCCCTTTGCTCAGGAATTAGACTATTTATCGCCTTCTGCTGCCAACACTTTGTTACGGTTAACTAATTTGTGGAGTACGCTCGACATAGCGGGCAGTGGCATAGCTGGTGTATTGCTACTTAGGCAGTGGCATAGCTGGTGTATTGCTACTTAGGCAGTGGCATAGCTGGTGTATTGCTACTTAGGCAGTGGTATAGCTTGGTTTATTGCTACTTAGGCAGTGACATAGCTTGGTGTATTGCTACTTAGGGAGTGGCATAGCTTGGTGTATTGCTACTTAGGCAGTGGCATAGCTGGTGTATTGCTACTTAGGGAGTGGCATAGCTTGGTGTATTGCTACTTAGGCAGTGGCATAGCTTGGTGCATTGCTACTTAGTGAGTGGCATAGCTTGGTGTATTGCTACTTAGTGAGTGGCATAGCTTGGTGTATTGCTACTTAGGCAGTGGCATAGCTTGGTGTATTGCTACTTAGTGAGTGGCATATCTTGGTGTATTGCTACTTAGGCAGTGGCATAGCT
>MUZC01001199.1:48085-69891 GCA_002072015.1 Radix auricularia | reverse complement strand
GAGTGGCATAGCTTGGTGTATTGCTACTTAGTGAGTGGCATAGCTTGGTGTATCGCTACTTAGGCAGTGGTATAGCTTGGTGTATTGCTACTTAGTGAGTGGCATAGCTTGGTGTATTGCCACTTAGTGAGTGGCATAGCTTGGTGTATTGCTACTTAGGCAGTGGTATAGCTTGGTTTATTGCTACTTAGGCAGTGACATAGCTTGGTGTATTGCTACTTAGGCAGTGGCATAGCTTGGTGTATTGCCACTCAGTCAGTGACATAGCTTGGTGTATTGCCACTCAGTCAGTGGCATAGCTTGGTGTATTGCCACTAAGCAAGTCAGTGGCATAGCTTAGCTTGGTGTATTGCCACTCAGTCAGTGGCATAGCTTGGTGTATTGCCACTAAGCAAGTCAGTGGCATAGCTTGGTGTATTGCCACTAAGCAAGTCAGTGGCATAGCTTGGTGTATTGCCACTAAGTAAGTCAGTGGCATAGCTTGGTGTATTGCCACTAAGCAAGTCAGTGGCATAGCTTGGTGAAGTACCACTTAGTAACATATCTAGGTATAGTCCCATACAGCAGTGGCGTATCTAGTTGTAGTTCTGCTCTGAGTGGATCCAGTCATATCCACGAGGAAACTCTGTGGCAGGCCAGAAATGCCACCATTAATATTTAACACCACTCAGCGGTAGTGGTCAGTGTTAGCGTAGTGGTCAGTGTTAGCGTAGTGGTCAGTGTTAGCCGGGCACATGCTACTCACTAGTAATTTGTTGACATCTTATTTATACTAGGTTTCTGATAGCGAATAAAACATATGAGTTATTCCATTAGAAAAATAATAACACAAAAACAACTTAAAAATAAAAAAAATATTTTTCTAACATTATTTTTTAACAGAACTAATCTATAGTCCATGTCTAAGTAAAGAATTTCTTCTACTCCAATATTTATTAAACTCTTAGCAGAGCCGTCTTTACATCATTCTGGCCCCCCCGGGGCAAAGAAGTAGTGTTGGGCTCTGAGTAAAGAAATAGTGTTGGGCCCCTGAGTAAAGAAATAGTGGTGGGCCCCTGGGCAAAGAAAGAGTGCGGGTCCCCCGCAAAAATAAAAATAAATGTACAGAATATATATAAATAAACATATCCCGTGGGGCCCTATACTCGTGGGCCCCCGGAAAATTAGATCGTTAATTTCTATCAAAGCCAAAAATAAAAATTTATGATATCACAAGTAACACCTATTAAAAGTCCTATTTTTAAATAACACTACACTGTCTACTTTATGTCATCTTTTAATCGGCCCATGCGTAAAGACGTCACTGACTCTTAGAAATTTACTCATTATTAACTCATTAATCTCTGAACTGTCAGCTATCCAAAGTCCATCCTAGAGATAGATTGAGATTTGAAAAAACTTCTTTTTTTTTTTTGATAAACACATTAATTTGTGCATAATATTATATTTGACCAATTTTAAGAGCATTGCATAAGATCGTGTAGATCAGTGGTTCCCAAACTTTTTTGACCCACGGACCCCTTTTACAGTCTAAACTCCCCCCCGCGGACCCCCAGGTGAAAAATCTACATAAATGCATAATACAAAATTTACAACCCCAAAAAAAGCAACATAGGGGTGAAGAAGTATTGATTGAAATTATAATTTTAGTTTCGAATAAAATGGAAAAAAATGAATAACTTTGATGAATGTGATGTGATTTTCTGAGTGTATTTATGTCCGACTCAATGTTTGTGAGCAGCAACAGCAAATCCCCACGAGCACCAATTTCTAGTCAGTTACTTTCTTTTTATGATGAGATTTATAAGGCGCTGAATCTTGGATCTATCAAATAGGAAGAAGGGAAAACAACTTTTGTACAATAACCCATAATGTCAGACATAAAATTGGTATCTGATATTGTAAACAGAATTTGTGGTATACTATTTCAAGCATTGGTTCAAGTTCTTTATTTCAATAAGCTGCTCATCTTTGTTTGGGATCCGAGTTTGTCCACTCACAAAAGGGTTCGACTGCCATTCGGAAATATCAAAGAGAGGAATACGTTCAAATCTTTGGTTCAGGTCTGCATGAAGTTCAGTTTTGACAGTAAGTTACTTACTAGTAAGCAAGAAAATATTTATCTCTATTTTGCAATTTGGGAGATTTGGAAACTGAGAACATTTTTTTGTTTGTACAGAAAAAGTTTGTAACAAACCCAGATATTACGCTTTCAGTTTTGAATAAATTTAATTGGTTACCTTCTAGTTTCAAATTATTTTCGTAAAAGTTGGTAAATAAATAATTCATAAAGGATTTGTCATTTTTAAAAAATTAATTCTTTCGCAAATCATTGTCTTTGTTTTCCAGGAATTCCAACACTGAATCAAAGAAATCATAAAATCAATTTAAGTACTTACTTGTTGATAATCAACGTACATCTGTGTTAATAAGTAAACGATTATAGTCTTCTTCATTTTCCAAACATGTTGGGTAAATAATCTCTCATTCAAGGCATTCCTTTTAGTTTTATTAACTGCACTAATGACATAATCTAGTGATCCATGCAAACTTTCGCTATTATTTTTTGCGAATAAATTATGTCGATGAATGACACAATGTACTAAAAATTCATTTGTTACAGGTTGCTTTCTGTAAGAAATTCAAAGGTATTGCTTTAAGGTCAAAAAATCTTTTTAATAAAAAAATAAACGTTTCACATTTCGAGTCTGTTTCCAAACATTTAGCCCTACTTCAAATATTCAACGACACTGTTTTGTCGGCATTGTTACTTCGGCTTAGTCAGTGCTGGATTTACCTATTTGCTAATCAAGCTATAGCTTAGAGCCCCGCCTTGTTGGGGGCCCTCGGAATTTTTTTCCTTATCACTGAAATTGAATATCTGGACTTCAAAAGTGCCCCCATATATCAAATAGCCTTAGGCCTGCATGTCTCAAATGGGGCCATCCATAAAGTACGTCACACTCCAGAGTGCGACAGTTTGTGACGGGGGAAGGGGTTGTCCGCCATGTGTAACGTCCCGCAGTTTTTATCTTGAATTTCAATTATTTTGTTACTAAGAAACAAATTACCTACGTTCGAAAGTGTGTAGTAGATTTGTGACAGTGGTGGGGGGTGGGGGAGTTCATATGGTAAAAAAAAATTGCGTGACGTACTTTATGGACGGCCAAAACAGCCTAAATCCGGCCAAGAGCTCGCTCATTTTCTTATGTGTTGTAACAAACAACTGTTAATAATTATTAACGTTTTAAATGAAATGCTGCGGTAAAGAGCTATTGAAAATAATACTTGATGATAGGATACAATTTAGATAAATATAACTTCCAGACACATCGAAAATTACCTCACCTTGCAAGCCTCGTAGATTCAAGTTAAAATCTTGTATTTCTCTGACCTACTTTTGGAATTCCACGTTTCTTACGCATCAAGCTAGACCTTTCAATAAATAATAAGTATTTTGATTGGTCATAGCTGTGGAAATTACCTCATTTCTACTACATTTTCTAGATACAACAACATTGTACTCCATGACTTGATAGCACCTAAGATCGTATTTAATTAGTTGAAAAAATACTATTTTATTTATTGTCATTTATTTTAATTTCCATAATAATAAAAATTAATCAAAACTTTATTATTTTATCTTAAACCTTGCGCGGACCCCCTGACGTTGTTCAGGGACCCCCAAATCAATTTTAACTTTCCGCGGACCCCCTGGAAGGTACCGCGGACCCCTGGGGGGTCCGTGCGGACCACTTTGGGAACCACTGGTGTAGATCTACGCATTTTTAAAGCACGATTTTATGCTTCGAGGCTATGTGGTGTTGTCTTAAAATGTAATCCTGTCGTCGATTGAAGGGTCTTTTAATTCCCTGGAGAAGAGATTTAAAAAAAAAAAAAAAAGAAAAAGAAGTGTTAATGGCGTGACATGACAAAACACGAGGTGCTGTTTGCCTTATCCTTAGTTCAAGGTCTCTCGGTTTTTTTTTCTCAGCTGCCTGGATTCATTTTCTGGGGATATAACTTTTTTTATGGTTCGTTGGCTTTAAGGTACTCCACAATTTACAAAGTAACATCATCCGTGACGCTACAGCCCATGTAGGGCCCTGGCCTTCACAAAGTAACATCATCCGTGACGCTACAGCCCATGTAGGGCCCTGGCCTTCACAAAGTAACATCATCCGTGACGCTACAGCCCATGTAGGGCCCTGGCCTTCACAAAGTACTTTACAAGAGAGGCTTTTTAAAAAAAATATTTAAAGAGTAAAAATAAAATTTCCTCATATTAACGGAGTTATTTTTGTTATTTTGAAAAAAAAATCAACTGAAAAAGTCTTGAAAAAAAAGTGTTGTTGCAAAAACCCCGGGTTACATAAGAAGAGAGAACCGAGTTTTAATCCTAACCCTAACCCTTAACAAAAAATCCGGGTCACATAAGGAGAGAGAATCGAGTTTTAACCCTTAACCAAAAACCCGGGTTACATAAGAAGAGAGAAGCGAGTTTTAACAAGAGCCGGGTCCCGATAATTAATGACACCTAACAGGCATCAAATACAGTGAAGTCTATTATAAGCCTCAATTTTTATCTATTAATACTAATCAGATAGAATATGTCAATTTTTGGCCATAAGCATATATAAAGAAAAAAATAAAGTAAAATAAATTGCATTTAGCTTCCACTTAAGTACAAGGAAAATAGCGCAACGGTCGCCTGGTAAAATGGAAACATTCCTGCCGGTCCACCATACTTAAAAGATTGAGAAGCACTGGTCTAAGTCACTGTTGACCTGTAATCAGGGATTATTTCAATTGAACGGCATCGTTATCAGCAGGAAAGAGAAAAGTGGAAAATAAAGTGGAAATGATTTGTTCCAAGAGTTCAGTGCGCCTGGAAGCTAACTGTTGTCATTGAATAGCATTGCAATAAATTATGGGAATAGAAGTTAAGAAGGATTCGGTTGGAGGGCCAGAAATGGAGAGGTCGCTCGGTATTGGTCAAGCGCTAATGTCACTTCTAAAAGATCACACTAGCTCTAATGTCACGTTAAAAAGATCACACTAGCTCTAATGTCACGTCAAAAAGATCACACTAGCTCTAATGTCACGTCAAAAAGATCACACTAGCTCTAATGTCATGTCAAAAAGATCACACTAGCTTTAATGTCACGTCAAAAAGATCACATTAGCTTTAATGTCACGTCAAAAAGATCACACTAGCTCTAATGTCACGTCAAAAAGATCACACTAGCTCTAAAGTCACGTGAAAAAGATCACACTAGCTCTAACGTCACGTTAAAAAGATCACACTAGCTTTAATGTTACGTCCAAAAGATCACTCTAGGTATAATATCACGGCTAATTCCGGTAAAAACGTGTCATGATTTCCCGTTGTGAGGGGAAATGTGTGGCATTAGGCCTTTGAAAAAGTTGCAGCTCTTTCCTAGGGACCTTGATGTGTGAATATAATTGGCTTACAACTGCATTGTGGCCTTAAAGATTTGTGTTAAGAACGTAGATCCGATAGTAAAGGTTTTAATTGCTCATTATTTTCTATGAAATGCCCAATTTGTTTTAAGTGTGTAGAAGCGCTGAAGTGTTGTTCTCCGACTTAGCCATCTTACATCATTTTGATACGCAACATCTCCGTATTCTCCCTGGATCTCGAGGAGAAACTGCTAAAGCTGGCGGGAAACAGTGTTTAGAGCGAATAGAGATTACAGATTTTATAACTGTCTCAAGGACACAATCACATCTAAGATGTTAAGAATAAAGAACTGGTTATTGAATGATACAGAGAAGTTTAAATCTTTGCCAAAGACATGTTTTGCTAGTGAGCTGTGCTCAACAGTCATGACAGGGGAACCATAGGAAATAAAAAAATAATATATTTTTTTCTTGGTAATTTAACATCATTAAAAGCAAAACAAACAGAAGCAACCAAATGTGTTCCTCTTTTCTGGTGTTTAAGATTGAAAGTCGAGTAATTAATAAACAATACAATTTACGGCATCATTTTAGGTAATCAAAAAAGTTAAAAATGTCTACTTTAAAAAAAATAAAAATATAATATCGTAGCAGAAGTAATACCAATTAGTTATTTAAGATGAGGCCGCGGTCCAGTGAAAATTGCTTCACCGGCCTGTTTTGGCCCGAGGGCCGGACTTAGGACATCACTGTTTCAAAAAAAAAATTCTTAAATGTCAGATTGTGTTAACTTCAGTTTGCATGTCTCCTTCAAATTACGAGCAACTCCATGAATAGTGTCATTATTCCCCTGTCAAATCAGAATTAACCATTTATAAATTGATTTCAATGGGAATGCAGTAAAAATGTAGAGATGTTATGAAAGATCGGCTCTCTAAATTAAATGAAATACTTCGGACACTAATGGGATGAGCTAATTTTATTCGCCAGAGATTAAAATTTCTTTTAGTAAACGAGAACTCGCCATGTTAAACTAACAAAGAGTTATTCGGCATTCTAAATTTATTTCTAAATCGTGACAGTGACATTAACATTTGTCAACACATAACGGTTAGAGTTCAGGAGATCTAGGAATAAAGAGATAAGAAAACGACAGGTAACCTTGACACTTATTGGAGATGTTAATTTCGTATAAAAATTGTGTGTGTGGGATTATACGTTAGTTCATGAACAGTTCTGTGATTTCTTAATTGTGATAATAGCAGATGTGTTTGAACTCATCACACAATACATATGTGACTTTGTACTCTTAAGAGGATGTATGTGATTCTATGTATTCTTGGTTTATTTTCTGGCTCCGTATGTTTAAGATCATTGCTGTTGAAGAACTTGCTTGCATCTTTTATAATAACAGATGCGACTTCAATGAATAGCCATCTATAGTATTAGAACAGGGGTTCTCAAACCTTTGAGGTTCAAGAATCACTTGAACAGAGTGTGTCTTAGCCACGGACCACTACTGAAAATTGTGCTACCGCCGTGCTCGAAATATTTATATAATTCATATAGAATTATACTGTGTATATAACTTGTTGCCAGTGTACATGTTAGTTTAGTAAGTAAAACTATACTCTTATTAGTCATATTCTACGATTTGCAAGCTCCCAAAAATATTTATAGGAAACAGATCGTAATGGCTTTATTTTGTGATGAACAACAGTCAAGTTTAAAACCTAGTCTTATTCGTTTAGACTTATTCGTTTAGTCTTATTCGTTTAGTCTTATTCGTTTAGTCTTATTCGTTTAGTCTTATTCGTTTAGTCTTATTCGTTTAGTCTTATTCTACTCGTATTGTTTACTATTTAAAAGGCACTTTCAGTCATAAACTGTAGTTAGTATTAGTAAGACTGTTATATTATTTAATTTAGTACGAGCCTGTGAGCTTGTACATTGAGCACAGCACATCCAAACGAGGTGCAATTCTTGAGAGACTCCATCTTAGTTCATCTTTAAGGTCAAGTCGGTCACGATGATTTGTCTTGATTATAACCTATGCAGAAAATCTACAGTCACAAAGATTGAATGTTAATAAAGGTAAAAGTATTTTTAAATTCTCTGAGACAGTTCTGAGTACTACAAAATGTCATAAAGTTCACTTTCTGATGCAACATATTCAAAGACGTATCGCCGGTCAGATCGATGAATTGGTTTAATTTCGATGGTGATAATTGAATGAGTCAATATGTACAAAAGACGGACTGGAAGTACACGAAAAACTCAGAACGTTCAAATCCCTTAAGTAGACGTCAAATTGATCCAGTGAGTGGATATAGTCAGAGGCGTCACTAGGGTTGGTGTCACCCGGGGCGGCCCGCACCCTCCGCACCCCCCTAGCGACGCCACTGGATATAGTCATAAATCAAATTTATCAAAGGTTGTTTATTGTTTTCAGGATTTTCTGGTTTCAGCAGTCTGTTACCCCCCCCCCTCCCCCAAATCCGACCGATAATCAGGATTTTTTGCGTTTTATCTCGTACCGCCACCAAAAGTAAATGATGCTCTAAAAACCTTTTCATTGACTTTGGTTTTTTGTCATAGTCAGAACTTCTGACTATACAGTGAATGTTTTAGTGCAGAAATAATTCCAAGGGTTTCTCCGAGCAGATATTTTGATTAGTTTTCAGATGTCTTCGGAGTTTTGTAGGTTTTAACGTTTTATTTGCAAGAATTTGGGAGCTTATTACACTCTGTGGTCTGGGCAGCGGCGTAGCGTGGGTATGTGCCGCCCAGGGAAGAACCAAAATTCCCCCCCCCCCCGAAAAATATGTTAAAGGTGTAAAGAAAAGATAGTTGTTATTAGAAATTAATAATGACAGTACAGATGTTTATGTCACAGATCAAAAGAAAAGCTTTTATTTCTTTAATAAAATTTAAATTTACTCTTTTTCCTGATGGCACAATCTTTCGTGGAAGAACGCTTTTAGCCTTGCCATGGTGAAAGCCTCATTAAAATATCAATAGATTAAACACTTTTGACGTCATCGTTATTGATCGTAATTATATTTTCATAAACTTAATTTTAGAAAAGCTATTTTAAAACCTTGCATTACTTAAGACAATTGTCAACAATGTTCGAATAAATTATATTATTTTAGGCAAGGTAACTTTGAGCCTTAATATCTTAATAAACTTAAATAAATCAACTAGTCTAGAATTCATTATTCATTTTCTTTACCCGTGGGGGTAAAATAGTCTAAGTCTTAGCTTGACAATGTCATTTCAATACTCTAATTTCAACGCAGTAAATGGAATAGACGTAAACAAGGTAAGGGTTAGAATGACAGGATTAACAAAACAGCAAACTTTCGTGTTTTGTTACGTCCTGTCAGGCTAATCCTTATAAAAAAATATCAGTATTTTGTCGATTTCTTACCAAACATGATATTTATCGGATTGAAACAATTGGCAAACATAATTGTAGCTAATAATATTTTGAACAATGTTGGAGAAGGAATTTTGAAAAATCTCTTTTCGTTCGACTCCTGTAAATTAAGCAGCAATTTGTAGATAGCAATCGTCTTGTTTAGTTTCACAATTATTGATTAAAATGACTATTACCATTAATGTAATCTCAGTGGCGTAGCTAGAGCTTTTGCCGCCCGGGCGGTCTCCAATTTGCCGCCCTTTTATGGTACAAATGACGTCACACATGGGGGGGGGAGGTGTCACACATTTGAAGTCACACCAAAACGCGCCACTTTAAAGTTCCACTTAAATATATGATTACAGCCACTTTATTGAATGAAGTTTGACTTAGTTTCACGCGTGTTAGGATAGTAGAGTTCAGTCTTACACTAAAAACATTTTTAAATGACAAAAGAATTGATTGCTTATTTTGAAATAGAAAATACGGCTCTTAAGGGGGGGGGACCTTTGTGATGTCACAAGGAAGAAGGGGTCTAAGTTTTTGGGATGACTTGTGGCCAGGGGGCAGGGGGTGAAAAATCAGCCAAAAAGTACGGCCACTTATTCAATCGTACGATGGTTTTTTTTTATAAATAAATAAACATGAATAAATAATTGTCATCGAAACGAATTACGTTGTAAAATTAAAAGGTGGGAAAACATTCCATGCCATATTTATGTAAGCATTCATAAAAGAGGCCTCATAAGATGATAGACATGTTTGTACACATTTTTAAAAATACAAGATTCTTTTGTTAAAGGCCACAAGAAAGTTATTGAGGTCGCAAGTTCCCCACCCCTCCCCCCTAATGAGACAAAACATATTCCAAATTTACAGCAAAAAACATTACAAATTTATATCCTTTTATTTTTTATTTATAAACATATATTATTTTTTTTAAAAACATTATACATTAGTATATAAAAATATTTATAAATTTATATAAACCTAACTTTCATAGTAGATCTAGAGAAATCGTGTATTATGTTATCAAAATTTAAATTATTTGTAAAATCTTGTTCTATGGACAATATTGCAAGATAGTGTAGTCTCAATTCACTCATAGTGGAACAAAGATAATTTTTTTAATCAGCTTCAGTTTGGAGAAATTCCTTTCACAACAAGATACACTTACAGCAATTGTTGAAAACATTCTTAGCAAAAGTATAATGTTGGGTAAAGAATTTTCCAATCTATACTGTTTAATATATTTTAATAGATCAAGGGGGCATCCCCCCCCCGTTTTTCTCATAGTATGCCTCTTCTTGTAGTGTAGGTAAAGCCAGGGCTGGACTAAGCCACTACCACCTATGTTGCCGCAGTGGGTTCGCGCTTTCATAGACCCCACCTATCTTAAATTTCACTATTATCCTGAATACCTTATCCTTACCCAAATTGGGCCAAGAGCATTCCTTTTCGCATACTAAGCTTCATAAGACCCCGCAATTGTTAAACCTGGCTCTGTGTACAGCCACAAAAAACCTGGACCCTTTTCGTTCAATATTCAACTGTTCTTCATCAATGATAATAAGGAAATTAATTTGATGTTCAACTTTTTCAATTAGTAGGTCACATGGTATTATACACGAATATTGTCTTTCAACGACATGCAACTGGTCAGTGGGTTCTATTATTTTCTTTAATAATTATATATATGGATAAAAACATTTCTTGATGTATTACTTGCTCTAAACATAGACCCCGTCTCCTGAATTTTATCCATTCATACTTTTTATCCTTATAACTCGGCGTTCAGTTGATATCTCCAACTCTATATAATCTATAGCAACTTTCTGTATTAGCACATAACTTTGTTCCATGAAATGGGTTTGAATTATTATTTTTTAAACTGTTATCCATAAATTGAGATTCTATAGTACAGAAAAAATATTGCATTGATATGAGTAAAGTGCCAGCATCTGGTATCTTTTTACTTGTTACTTCTTTAGATATCAAATTTTCCAAGACGCTTGAAATTTTTAAATATGTCTTTTTCGAAATTATTTATGTTATTCTGTTTATTAACGGAGAAATTTGAATATTTTCATGCTCTTACGCTAAATCTATTTTTTTCCCATAAAATAGACGAATTCAAATTATTTACACATTGCTTTAATTTAATAGACGTAGCATTTTTAAAGAATAACCGAATTGTAATGAAAAACACTTATTATCTATGCTACTTTAATACAATAAAAACAAAATACATTTAATTTTTAGTAACTAACTTAGAATAATTTTCTAAAACTTAAAAAGTAATATAAATTACAAAAAATTTGAACCACAATACCATGTAGATATTTGTTAGCGCATCATTATGCGCTTGTCGAAATTCCACGCAAAAACTGTCGTGGCGATATTAATAGTACTCATTATTTGGCCCAGCGGTGGTATATTATTTTTTGTGCAGTTTTCTGATAAAAGCGCCATTAGTGACATATACCACTTCATTTCCCAAACTAATCGATACTTTTTTTAGCCACTTTAAAATTTTTAAAATGTTGCGTGACAAGTGTATTGCCATTATTTAGTTCAAGTGATAAGCGGGTTAAATGACAATATAACCTAAAAATCATTCACATGGAATTGAGCAAACTGGTATGCACAAAACGGTTTTGGCAAGGAATGACATTATCGGGTATCGGTGTTCATTAAGTTTCCACCATTGTAGAGGGTTAATGAATCCAGGAACTTTCATCTCTATTTTGTAACTCAGTTATTCATCAGCAGAGCTGTCTTGATTTTCTTTATCTAATTCATACACCATTACTGATACTGCCATTAGCTTAACACGCCTTTCATTGGTTTGATAAGTAGGCGAAGTGTTTAGAACCATGGTAGGCAAACTTTATCAACATTTCTAACATTCCCGTCAGTCAATAGTAACCATGGTAGGCAAACTTTATCATCATTTCTAACATTCCCGTCAGTCAATAATTCAAATCCAAAATGACCGTGTAAACGTCAGGAAATTTATTATTTATCGGCGGCGCTATTTTTTAATTTTTGACATCCAATAATTTGTAAGTTGTAAGTGATGGGTCCATTAATCGTTAAAATATTTGAATCGTTAAAATTTGTAACTATAAATTGAGAAATTATTAGTTAATTTCCGCAGCATTACAATTAGTGCAATCTAGACTGATTTCCCTTGCATAAAAACAGTTAACATTATATTAACATATAATTGTATAATGGTTTTATGCAAAAAATGAAACATTATTTCGAAGATCTGCTCGGTATGAAAGATTAGAGGTCCTGGTATCTATGATATTACAACACACCTGGTATCTATGATATTACAACACACCTGGTATCTATGATATTACAACACACCTGGTATCTATGATATTATAACACACCTGGTATCTATGATATTACAACACACCTGGTATCTATGATATTACAACAAACCTGGTATCTATGATATTACAAAACACCTGGTATCTATGATATTACAACATACCTGGTATCTATGATATTACAAACACACCTAGTGTCTATGATATTACAACACACCTGGTATCTATGATATTACAAACACACCTAGTATCTATGATATTACAACACACCTGGTATCTATGATATTATAACACACCTGGTATCTATGATATTACAACACACCTGGTATCTATGATATTACAACACACCTGATATCTGTGATATTACAAACACACCTAGTATCTATGATATTATAACACACCTGGTATCTATGATATTACAAAACACCTGGTATCTATGATATTATAACACACCTGGTATCTATGATATTAAAACACACCCGGTATCTATGATATTACAACATACCTGGTATCTATGATATTACAAACACACCTAGTATCTATGATATTATAACACACCTGGTATCTATGATATTACAACACACCTGGTATCTATGATATTACAACACACCTGGTATCTATGATATTATAACACACATGGTATCTATGATATTACAGCACACAGCTTGGAGTGTTATTATTTATAACGTCCTTGTCCCGAGACATTGTTATTCAAATAATTAAAGTAACTAAAGTACACTTATATGAGTTAGGAGAATGATTACGAAAACTCATTTTCCACGTCAACATTTTTCAAGAAATATGTTTTGACATTGCCTTCACGGGAGGCTCAGCGTGTAACTAATGAACTCCGAGACACCAACCAACAAACCGCTGTGCTGAGTGGGACGCAATGTCAGTCGCCATAGTGTCGTCATGGTAACGGGCTACGAGAGTATTGCGTATGACGTGTTTTGTATACCATCTCGTCCCCAGGGTCCCACTGTGACGTCAACGGGGAGCTGATCCCACACGGTCAAGTCTTCGTGGACCCGACAATGTCCCGATGTTTGCAGCACCAGTGCTTCTTTGGGTCCAGTTTCATCTACTCAGAAGGTCATTGTTTGTGTTTGTTCGTACATGTTTGTTTTGATGACTACTGTTTGTTATTTTGTAATCATATTAACTATATAAATATATTTGATCTTATTTTTAAATCCTCTATATTAACTTGTGGTGTCTGATCCGTGCGTGCTAAAAAAAAAGCAAACTTTAAATCGATTTTAACCCTCTTCCTCGTAAGCTAGCGAGCTGAAATTTTGCAGGCAGACTCGTGCCGATGATGAAAATTAGGTATCAAAGTTTCAGAAAAATCGAAAGTAGTGTAATTGAATTATTGAGCTTTTACTTTTAAATTTTTATTTATCTCTATGTATCACGTTAATTTTTTTTAGATAGTGTCGTGGTGCGTTTTATGTTTAATTCAACCTTTTCTGTCGCGCAATAAGGTGCGCATTATATTGACAATACTTTAAAAAAATATATTCAAGATTGGTGCGCATTATTTTACGAGACATGACATAGTTCTATCTAGAATTTTGTATTTTCGGATTGTTTTGCCCTGTGTATTATAATGAACATCCTTATAGTTATGTCTCGTTTATAAAGAATTTAAGAGTCAAAAACTTGGTTTTTAAAGTTTTAAAAAAATAAAAATTAACTTATACAATAATGAACGTCAAGTTGTTGAACTAAATGTTTGGATAAGGTCAAGGCAATCTAAAGTGTGGGTCAATGACAGGCGGGAATGAGAGGATGAGACCTAACTATAATATACAAAATTCACTCCCGGAGGGAAGGTAAAAATGATTTTGCCGCAGTGTACAACAAATTGTATTGTTTCGATTCAATATTAATTTATTTTCACATAATACTGGTGTGTTCCCTTTTCCCATTCACGTTGGTGGGTGGGGCTAACTAATAATCATTTCCCCCCCCCTCCCTTTTTTCGCAACGTCCTGAACATTCTAAAAACTAAGGCTGTCCACGAATCTGGTTCATGAACAAATGTTCACCCTGCAATGTTGTCTAAGAAAACTGATGGTAACTATGACGTCAGACTCAATCTATTCAAGTGGTTTCGTGGGCGGACACTCGCCGGATTCAATCAAGGGCGAATCTTTTTCTTTTTGATTCCGCAAAAAGAGGTTAAAATAATTTGTTCCGTCTTAGCGGAGGTCTATTTATGGGCGCCATCTTGAATGTAGTGTTTCTGTCGGTGCTAGAGTGAAACGTTGAATCTCGTCTAGAAATCTGGATTATCCGCCCTTGAGACAGTTGGTTTCATAATAAACGATGGCCACTTATTTGAAACAAAATTGCTTGATTTTTACTTTACACAAGTGGATGATGTTTGTCCGAGTTAGTGTTAGTGGTGAATAAAAGATTAAATGGAGAGATTAAAGTCAACAAAGGATAAGATGGAGAGATTAATGTCAGCAAAGGATTAGATGGAGAGATTAATGTCAGCAAAGGATTAGATGGAGAGATTAATGTCAACAAAGGATTAGATGGAGAGATTAATGTCAACAAAGGATTAGATGGAGAGATTAATGTCAGTAAAGGATTAGATGGAGAGATTAATATCAACAAAGTATTAGATGGAGAGATTAATGTCAACAAAGGATTAGATGGAGAGATTAATGTCAACAAATTATTAGATAGAGAGATTAATGTTAATAAAGGATTAGACAGAGAGATTAATGTCAACAAAGGATTAGATGGAGAGATTAATGTCAACAAAGGATTAGAGGAGAGATTAATGTCAACAAAGGATTAGATAGAGAGATTAATGTCAACAAAGGATTAGATAGAGAGATTAATGTCAACAAAGGATTAGATGGAGAGATTAATGTCAATAAAAGATTAGCTGGAGAGATTAATGCCAACAAAGGATTAGACAGAGATATTAATGTCAACAAAGGATTAGATAGAGATTAATGTCAACAAAGGATTAGATAGAGAGATTAATGTCAACAAAGGATTAGATAGAGATTAATGTCAACAAAGGATTAGATAGTGAGATTAATGTCAACAAAGGATTAGATAGAGATTAATGTAAACAAAGGATTAGATAGAGAGATTAATGTCAACAAAGGATTAGATAGAGATTAATGTCAACAAAGGATTAGATAGAGAGATTAATGTCAATAAAGGATTAGATAGAGAGATTAATGTCAAGAAAGGATTAGAAAGAGAGATTAATGTCAACAAAGGATTAGATAGAGATTAATGTCAACAAAAGATTAGACAGAGAGATTAATGTCAACAGAGGATGAGTTTCAATTCAGCATTAAAAAAATAATTTAAAAATAAAAACTATTAAAGAATGTTACAAACTGTTAGAGAATGTTTTTCACCCAATTTCTGTATATGTTAACAATGTGAATATTGTTCAGAATTTTAAAACATAACAAATACATGTTTTTTCCTTTAATGACATGTTAGAATTTAATGATAACAAATGTTTCACGTGTAAATGATACATGTTTAATTAAATTAAAATGGAGAATCGAATTAGCGTTTTTTGTACGTGTTTAATGGTTGACAATCTGACAATTTCTAAAACGCATTAAGGCACTTAACACGCTGTCTCTCTCACACAGACACTGTCACTGTCTCACACACACACTGTCACTGTCTCACAGACACACACACACTGTCACTGTCTCACAGACACACACACTGTCACTGTCTCTCACACACACTGTCACTGTCTCTCACACACACTGTCACTGTCTCACACACACACACTGTCACTGTCTCACACACACACTAATTGTTATCGCTGAATGTAGTTATTAACTAATCATGGTCAGATTGATGTAACAGTTTAAGTTTTGTCCAAACCATTTAAAGCCTCTATTATAATGACCTTCCCATGTTATCACTATAGCCTTCTTCCCATGTTATCAGCCTTCTTCCCATGTTATCACTATAGCCTTCTTCCCATGTTATCAGCCTTCTTCCCATGTTATCAGCCTTCTTCCCATGTTATCGCTATAGCCTTCTTCCCATGTTATCAGCCTTCTTCCCATGTTACCACTATAGCCTTCTTCCCATGTTATCGCTATAGCCTTCTTCCCATGTTATCAGCCTTCTTCCCATGTTATCACTATAGCCTTCTTCCCATGTTATCACTATAGCCTTCTTCCCATGTTATCAGCCTTCTTCCCATGTTATCAGCCTTCTTCCCATGTTATCACTATAGCCTTCTTCCCATGTTATCGCTATAGCCTTCTTCCCCAAACACTCTAGTGATGCGAATCAATTTTTGTAAATCATCCACAACCTCCCCATCCCCACCCCAATTCCTTCCAAAAACAATCGTCACTTGCAAAATAAAAGTTTAGAAATCTCTTTAGTTGAGTACAATACCAACATCAACAAAGCGAGTTAATAAAAACAAGATAAAGAAGTAGAATTATCTGCTAGATACTTATCACACAGTTTTGTAATGGTACAAGGACAACTGAAAACGACGGCTGCTGCTCTTAAAGCTGGTCTTGCATTCGGTCTTACAGCCGGCTTTACAGCAATGCTCAAGCGCAACTGGCACCGCGTGTCACAGCGCGTGATTCTTCAAACGGATCTGTTTAACATTTGACTAAGAGAATCTCAACAATATTAATTTTAAAACTCGCATGTTTATGCATTGAATTTAAAAAAAATAATCATGTTAAGCCTGGTCCCTATTGGAATTCAGGACGTGTTAGCGCATTTTCGTATTATGTATCAGTACTTATGTTAGATATCAGAATTATGTAGTTATCAGTAATTGTGTTTAGATTTTAGACATATTTTTATGAATTTTCTTGTGTAATGAATATACCTGACATTTTTTTTATTTAAAAGTCATTTCTTTACATTAAAAAAAAAAATATTTTCTCTTTAATCTAACTACAAGTCACCACAAATGATGACGTAAAACTCTCTAAACTTTTACACATATTCTAATGACGTCAACTAAAAAAAAAAACTAATTCTTTTGCACCCTTTCGCACCACTCTTCAATGCCCGAAGACTTATGCATTCGACTTCCGGCAATGGCGGCCGTTCCCTGCGCTAGTGTTACCTCTCGATTCGAAATATTTTTTGGTAGTTTTAACGGGGTTTTTTAACGGATCGAGTAACTGAGTGTTGATGCACAAATGGCAGGTCAGGACATACAAAAAACATATATACCTCATGGGTCTAGGACTTATGGATGCTGAGATCAAGGGTGATGACGGACGGACGGACAAAACGGGTGCAATAGCGCATTCGACTTCTCGAAAATGCGCTAAAAATCTTATGTCATCTATTTAATTATAATTTAAACCAACAGAAAACCAATAAACTTTGTCAAGGTGTTTAATAACATACTTCCGCGAATATTTCTGGCATATTTTGGTCAAGACTGTTTTGTAGCTAAATTGACAGGCCATAAAATATTTACCCCCCCCCTCCCCTTTACACCCTTCCACGTGCTGTAGCTGATTAATCTGATGATGTTTTTATTTTTATTTTTTAAATGTGACGGCAACTCCCGGCGACTGTGTGCAGGGTGTGAGGATGGTGGCAACGGTTGTCACCAGGTTGGCGACGAGTGGGAGGAGCGGTGCGTCACGTACACGTGCACAAAGACAACCATAGACGGCTACAACTACTTCCAGCCCATCGTCAGGAATGCTAGTAAGTTGTCGTTAGTAGTGGGTCAAGGAATGTTAGTAGTGGGTCAAGGAATGTTAGTAGTGGGTCAAGGAATGTTAGTTGTCGTTAGTAGTGGGTCAAGGAATGTATGTGTAGTTAGTAGTGGGTCAAGGAATGTTAGTAGTTGGTCAAGGAATGTTAGTAGTCGGTCAAGGAATGTAAGTTGTAGTTAGTAGTGGGTCAAGGAATGTCAGTTGTCGTTAGTAGTGGGTCAAGGAATGTTAGTTGTCGTTAGTAGTGGGTCAAGGAATGTCAGTTGTAGTTAGTAGTGGGTCAAGGAATGTAAGTTGTAGTTAGTAGTGGGTCAAGGAATGTAAGTTGTCATTAGTAGTGGGTCAAGGAATGTAAGTAGTGGGTCAAGGAATGTAAGTTGTCATTATTAGTTGGTCAAGGAATGTAAGTTGTCATTAGTAGTGGGTCAATGAATGTAAGTTGTCATTAGTACTGGGTCAAGGAATGTAAGTAGTGGGTCAAGGAATGTAAGTTGTAGTTAGTAATGGGTCAAGGAATGTAAGTTGTAGTTAGTAGTGGGTCAAGGAATGTAAGTTGTAGTTAGTAGTGGGTCAAGGAATGTAAGTAGTGGGTCAAGGAATGTAAGTTGTCATTATTAGTGGGTCAAGGAATGTAAGTAGTGGGTCAAGGAATGTAAGTTGTCATTAGTAGTGGGTCAAGGAATGTAAGTTGTCATTAGTAGTGGGTCAAGGAATGTAAGTTGTCATTAGTAGTGGGTCAAGGAATTTAAGTTGTCGTTAGTAGTGGGTCTAGGAATGTTAGTATTGGGTCAAGGAATGCAAGTAAGTTGTTATTAGTAGTATGTCAAGGAATGTAAGTTGTAGTGCTAGTTAGTTGAATTATAGCACTATAGTGGTGGATGAGGAAACAGCACATAATATGAAAGTTACTCAGTTACATTGAAAATCGTACGATGAAAAGAATTGTCGGTGCCGAAAAAAAATTATACATCATCTTTAGAGCAATAAAATCCGCAATTGAGAAACAGACTGACATTTCTATGAGAAACAGTCCAACATTTCTATGAGAAACTGTCCGACATTTCTATGAGAAACAGTCCAACATTTCTATGAGAAACAGTCCCAACATTTCTATGAGAAACAGTCCCAACATTTCTATGAGAAACAGTCCAACATTTCTATGAGAAACAGTCCGACATTTCTATGAGAAACAGTCCGACATTTCTATGAGAAACAGTCCGACATTTCTATGAGAAACAGTCCGACATTTCTATGTGAAACAGTCCGACATTTCTATGAGAAACAGTCCGACATTTCTATGAGAAACAGTCCGACATTTCTATGAGAAACAGTCCGACATTTCTATGAGAAACAGTCCCGACATTTCTATGAGAAACAGTCCGACATTTCTATGAGAAACAGTCCGACATTTCTATGAGAAACAGTCCGACATTTCTATGAGAAACAGTCCCGACATTTCTATGACGTCAAATAGCAAATATTTTAAACACAGACAAGATCCGAATTTTGTGAGTAAACGAAGTTGGTATATTAGTCTCATTACAACATACCTTGGACAAACAAGGCTTCACGAAGATCAGTTTCAATCTTATTTAAAATTAAAAAATGTTCTAGTTGTACTTACAGGAAACGGTGCAGCGTAGGACTTAGTAAGTTAGCCATTTAAATCAACAACAACAACAACAAAAAGAACAAAAACAAAAAAACAACAACAACAACAAACAAAACCCTGTTAGATGATACATTGCCATTTGAAAGAGCTGGTTATTGTGACCGTATAGAAGACATGGAACTGGTTCATTTGACTAACGTCTTTCAAAATCATTGCATTTCTGTGAAACATTTTTTATCGAATGTCGTAGACAGAACCAGTCTCATGATAAAAACTGTGGTAATATAAGAAAGTTGAGCTGTCGTTAGAGTATCAAATAATGTTGTTATTAATGTACACGGAGAGATTAGTCAGACAAGTGAAGAAATACACAAGGGCCGCAACGCAATTAATTTATTGTGAAACTAAACAAAGCCATGTTTATTGTGGCAAACTTTTATTTGTAGATAAAATTAAATTGCACGAATATTTTTCCTAATTACCTTGACCGCAAAGATTTGACTTTCATTTTCAATGTTCCCAGAATGTTCCTAATGACCTTGACCGCAAAGATTTGACTTTCATTTTCAATGTTCCCATAATGTTCCTAATGACCTTGACCGAAAAGATTTGACTTTCATTTTCAGTGTTCCCAAAATGTTCCTAATGACCTTGACCGCAAAGATTTGACTTTCATTATTCAATGTTCCCAGAATGTTCCTAATGACCTTGACCGCAAAGATTTGACTTTCATTTTCAATGTTCCCAGAATGTTCCCAATGACCTTGACCGCAAAGATTTGACTTTCATTTTCAATGTTCCCAGAATGCAGAGATGTGAACGGAGTCTGCCATGACCCGGGTCAACTCTTCAGCTACCGACTCCATGGCCGGCTCCACCAGTCGTGTCGGTGTAACATAACGGACAACAAGATACTGTATCGATGCTACTGACGGTGGATCTCTTGATGGCGGCAGGGGACTCGTGTTGTTTAGCGTAGACAGAAAGTTCTGAACCTATCAAGTATCGATCCTAATGAATCAGTTTCGTATGTTTAGTATCGATCCTAATGAATCAGTTTCGTATGTTTAGTATCGATCCTAATGAATCAGTTTCGTATGTTAAGTATCGATCTTATGGACTCAGTTTTGTATGTTTAGTATCGATCTTATGGACTCAGTTTTGTATGTTTAGTATCGATCTTATGGACTCAATTTTGTATGTTTAGTATCGATCTTATGGACTCAGATTTGTATGTTTAGTATCGATCTTATGGACTCAGTTTTGTATGTTTAGTATCGATCTTATGGACTCAGATTTGTATGTTTAGTATCGATCTTATGGACTCAGTTTTATATTTTGAGTTAAAAGTTTCCCTGACGCTAACTAAACACGAGCAAAAATATAAATACAATTTCTAACCATAAAATACGACAGATGCAATTAATTAACTTCCGTTGAACTTACCCAAAACCAATTTATTAATTTATGTTGAACATTTCGATATTTAAACACAATTTAAAAACAATTTTTCGATATTTAAACACAATTTAAGTTTCGTTGCTGTGGTGTTTCTCTTATATTAAAATTAACTGAAAATAAATTTTTTCAAACAACAACATCACAAATTTCTGAAGTCTATTTGTAATCCCAGTTTCATGTTTTCAACCACATTTAAAAAACTTGATTCACCAACGATGCCATAAATAGCACATGATGTTTCCATTACTAACTGTGTTTTTTAAAACTTGATTCATTTTAATCGCCAACTGACAAACCATTGGTGTTTCAAGTTGACCCCTGGCAAACCATTGGTGTTTCAAGTAGACCTCTGACAAACCATTGGTGTTTCAAGTAGACCTCTGGCAAACCATTGGTGTTTCAAGTTGACCCCTGGCAAACCATTGGTGTTTCAAGTTGACCCCTGGCAAACCATTGGTGTTTCAAGTAGACCCCTGGCAACCGATTGGTGTTTCAAGTAGACCCCTGGCAACCCATTGGTGTTTCAAGAAGACCCCTGGCAACCCATTGGTGTTTCAAGTAGACCCCTGGCAACCCATTGGTGTTTCAAGTAGACCCATGGCAACCGATTGGTGTTTCAAGTAGACCCCTGGCAACCGATTGGTGTTTCAAGTAGACCCCTGGTAACCCATTGGTGTTTCAAGTTGACCTCTGGCAAACCATTGGTGTTTCAAGTTGACCCCTGGCAAACCATTGGTGTTTCAAGTAGACCCCTGGCAACCCATTGGTGTTTCAAGTAGACCCCTGGCAAACCATTGGTGTTTCAAGTAGACCCCTGG
>MUZC01001199.1:24359-44676 GCA_002072015.1 Radix auricularia | reverse complement strand
TCAACATTAATGACAGGCTATGTCAGTAAATGTCAACATTAATGACAGGCTATGTCAGTAAATATCAACATTAATGAAAGGCTATGTCAGTAAATGTCAACATTAATGACAGGCTATGTCAGTAAATGTCAACATTAATGACAGGCTATACCAGTAAATATCAACATTAATGACAGGCTATGTCAGTAAATATCAACATTGATGACAGGCTCTGTCAGTAAATGTCAACATTAATGACAGGCTATGTCAGTAAATGTCAACATTAATGACAGGCTATACCAGTAAATATAAACATTAATGACAGGCTATGTCAGTAAATATCAACATTGACGACAGGCTATGTCAGTAAATATCAACATTAATGACAGGCTATGTCAGTAAATGTCAACATTAATGACAGGCTATACCAGTAAATGTCAACATTAATGACAGGCTATGTCAGTAAATGTCAATATTAATGACAGGCTATGTCAGTAAATGTCAACATTAATGACAGGCTATACCAGTAAATATCAACATTAATGACAGGCTATGTCAGTAAATGTCAACATTAATGACAGGCTATACCAGTAAATGTCAACATTGATGAAGGCTATGTCAGTAAATGTCAACATTAATGACAGGCTATACCAGTAAATGTCAACATTGATGAAGGCTATGTCAGTAAATTTCAAGTCAAGTCAAGCCTTCTCGCTTGCATAGCTGTTCCCACTACCTCTCAATATCAACATTTTTTTCACGATCGATCTACGCATATTACGCCATTTTACCAAACTCGAAAACTCTGTAAGTCGGTTTATTTTTCTGGTCCCTTTGAGCTCGACTTAGAGAGGTCCGATTGTAAAAAAATATGTGAGAATACAGGAGTCTATGTCATCATAGTATAATGAAAGAGTCGTATACACTAAAACACCGAATGTATCAAATTATTGACCCTGTTCACGTCTTGGTGTATGTATACATCTTCTGAATTAGAAATCAGACACGCACTAAAACATTGGCGAAGAGTCCTTCTCCATTTGTGCCTCCAAACAATCGAGTTCTCTACAATTACACATTTGTAACATTCCTACTAGTAAGGCCTTCAAGATTGCACTGAAAACTACAATTACACATTTGTAACATTCCTACTAGTAAGGCCTTCAAGACTGCTCTGAAAACTAAAAAGACATATTTTCAAACTTTTCTTTCCTAATCAAATTTCTCTGACCAATACTGATAAAAGTAGGTAATGTGCACCAACATGTCATTATATGTGTTAATATTTTTATGGGAAGCGCTGTGAACTCAACTACTTGATGAGGTACTGCGCATGTTAAGTTCTCAAATTATTATCATTATTATATTAAATAAAAAGAAATTTAACAGTGGGAAATCAGGTCGTCAAATGTAATCAATCAAATCCCATACATAAACCAAAGAGCACGTCACTTCCTGTTTGAGATTTAAGACATCATCATTTAAGTTAAACCACCATCTCATTACGCTGTTGTTTTAAGACACTCGTTAAACCATCGTCTCATTACGCTGTTGTTTTAAGACACACGTTAAACTATCGTCTCACATGTTGTTTTAAGACACACGTTAAACAATCCCCTCACATGTTGTTTTAAGACACACGTTAAACCATCATCTCACATGTTGTTTTAAGACACACGTTAAACCATCGTCTCACATGTTGTTTTAAGACACACGTTAAACCATCCCCTCACATGTTGTTTTAAGACACACGTTAAACAATCCCCTCACATGTTGTTTTAAGACACACGTTAAACCATCCCCTCACATGTTGTTTTAAGACACACGTTAAGCCATCCCCTCACATGTTGTTTTAAGACACACGT
The DNA here is from genome assembly GCA_002072015.1 of Radix auricularia. Classification (NCBI taxonomy): domain Eukaryota; kingdom Metazoa; phylum Mollusca; class Gastropoda; family Lymnaeidae; genus Radix; species Radix auricularia. Next base: position 42,832 of record MUZC01001199.1, on the reverse strand, counting down.
TAAGCCATCCCCTCACATGTTGTTTTAAGACACACGTTAAACCATCATCTCACTACGCTGTTGTTTTCTTCATGAACATCAGAAACACTTGTTCCAGGCTGGTTTGTTGGATTGTGTACCTTGAGAACTGAAACTTATCCTGAGCTTGTTGTAACGTTTCCAGCACATCAGCCAGTGACCTTTCCGTCTCAGGGACTTGCAGGTGAACATAGGAGTCCATCTGATTAAAAATCTGAAGACAGATTTTTTTTTTTACAATCAAGTTATTCACCAACAGAAGTAGCGAGGAAATGAAACAAACTTCTGATGCGGTAATGGTTATTACTAATTACCTCCGTTATTAGGGACACGGAGCACAAACAAAGGCAGACAAAGTAAGGAAGACAAAGTAAGGGAGACAACCAAAGGACATAAAAACAAAGGGCAGACAATGAAAGGGCAGACAAACAGGGGGAAGAGGAGCAAAGGGCAGAAAGGAGGAAAAATAACGAGCAGACAAACAAAGGGCAGACAACCAAAGGGCAGAAAGGAAGACAAATAAAGAGCAGACAGACAAAGGGCAGACCAGCAAAGGCCAGACAACCAAAGGGCAGGTAATAAAAGGGCAGAAAACCAAAGGGCAGACAAATAAAGAGCAGACAAACAAAGGGCAGACAAGCAAAGGGAGACAAGCAAAGGGCAGACAATAAAAGAAGACCATAGCGAGTGATCTCACCTCGCTGTCTGGAAACGTTTCCATGATCGATTGTATGGCTCCGTCCAGCGGTATCACTTGACCCTGGTCATCAGTTGCTGCATACATAATGACAGTGAAGCCTTGACCGTACTTGCTCTTGAGATACTGAGGGCTTCCCAGGCACATGATCTGACCCTTCCCCATGATGGCTATACGCGTGCACAGGGCGTCGCATTCCTCCATACTGAGAAAAAACAAACAAAAAAAAACACTGGTAAACTCCAGTCGACTACTTGCCATACAAAATAACTTCCCTTGTTTCAACTTAACATAACATCGTCTAAGACCAATAATTTGTCTTTACTATAATTAATTTAAAAAAAAGAAAAGTGTGTGTGTGTGTGTGAGGGGGGGGGGAGAAATATCATATATATTATATGATAAATGTCTTGTTTCGTTAGTTTCATTAACACAGAATATCTCCTTTAGTGTACAGCATGGTATTATACAGCTTTCATCTCTATACTGTTATACGTTAAACACAACTTTCTCAGGTTGAAAATAAGTTTGTTTAGCTCCATCAGATTTGAAGTGGGGATCAGCTGGCGTACCGAGGGTCACGGGTTCGAATCTCCGTGAAGGCGTGGAGGGATTTGTTCCCGGGGCCAAGGGTTCCCTGAGTCGATCCAGGGATTTTTTCCCGGGTTGAAGGGTTCCCAGAGTCGACCATGCTACGAATGGGCGGGTACCTGATACTAGTTACGGAAACAAAGGCGGCAGGGGATAGCATGTATCATAGCCGTGTCCCGTGAACCCTGCATCACTTGCCGATTCGTTCTTTTCAGAACGTAGGACGCAGTAATCTTCTGTATAGAGGGAGCATTTATAATAAAGAAATGAAGAAGTAGGGTTGTTTCCTCTACCTTTCATATTCATTAACAATGCAAGTAAACCCACCTGTGTGACGTTAGGACCAGAGTTGAACCCAACTGTGCGACTTTAGGACCAGAGTTGAACCCACCTGTGCGACTTTAGGACCAGACTTGAACCCACCTGTGCGACTTTAGGACCAGAGTTGAACCCACCTGTGTGACATTAGAAATAAATTTCAACCCACCTGTGTGCCGTTAGGACCAGAGTTGAACCCACCTGTGTGACGTTAGGACCAGAGTTGAACCCACCTGTGCGACTTTAGGACCAGAGTTGAACCCACCTGTGTGACATTAGAAACAAATTTCAACCCTCCTGTGTGCCGTTAGGATCAGAGTTGAACCCACCTGTGTGACGTTAGGACCACAGTTGAATCCACCTGTGTGACGTTAGGACCAGAGTTGAACCCACCTGTGTGACGTTAGGACCATAGTTGAATCCACCTGTGTGACGTTAGGACCAGAGTTGAACCCACCTATGTGACGTTATGACCAGAGTTCAACCCACCTGTGTGACGTTAGGACCAGAGTCCGTCCAGTCTTTCTGATCAAGCTGAGAACCTGCCAGACGGTCCGTCTAGAGATGGGGTCCATGCCAGCTGTGGGCTCGTCCAGCATGATCAGAGATGGGTTACCGATCAGGGAGATGCCCAGCGACAGTTTCCTTTTCGTTCCGCCGCTGGCGTCACAACAATACAGCGTAAGGTTCAAGGTCAAAGTTATTTAGCTTTATGTAAGATGTGTGGGAGGCAAGTAAATACAGTGCAGATTTGAAAAAAAAAATTAGTACTCAACACTCGTACGTACACACGTCAACACTCGTACGTACACACGTCAACACTCGTACGTACACACGTCAACACTCGTACGTACACACGTCAACACTCGTACTCACACTCGTCAACACTCGTACGTACACACGTCAACACTCGTACGTACACACGTCAACACTCGTACGTACACACGTCAACACTCGTACGTACACACGTCAACACTCGTACTCACACTCGTACGTACACACGTCAACACTCGTACTTACACACGTCAACACTCGTACGTACATACAGTACAAGTACACAAGGGCGTAATTAAGGGTTGCGGGGTTGCGGACCACACCGGATGACACCAAAATGTTAAATTCTGTATGTTCCCGTTATTTCGCATTGGTTGACACAGAACAGGTCTGTGGGGTAAGTCGTGAGGGTGTGTTACCATTAACTACCGCACTGAGTGGCACCAACCCTAGTGACGCGTCTGCAGGTGCATATATATATTCATTGACGTTAAGTTACGCTATAGACCAGCAGAACGTTGAATTAGAGGCTTAAGGTGCGGTTTTGGGCACGCGGTTTTTGATAATATACCCACAAGTTGTTTACTAGATGTAAACCACCGCCCTATGGCGGATTAAGGGGGGGGGCTGAACGGGCTAAAGCCACGGGCCCCCGACGGTTTAGGGGCCCCCAAACTTTTTATATTTTATAATAAAAGTGTACAAAAGTTTGCACGAACCATTGAAAATATAATAAATTAATAAATACTATCTATACAACTTATCGCGTTCAGACATAATAGTATTGACAGTACCTAATAATCGAAAAACTTTAATTGATTCACTTCGCATGATATAAAATATAGTTTATATTTTTAAAATTTCCCATTTTCGAGAAGTTCCGCTGGCCGAGTGGGCATAGTACATGCTTGGGGTGCTACCGGAATCAGGTTCCATTCCCAGCACGGGAGAATATTTTTTTCTTTTCACACTCAATTATAACTACCGCGAACACATCAAACAGTTATTTCTTCGTGTTCGTTTTTTTTTTTTCATTATTAAAATTTAGTTACAGTCTTATATTAGCTGTTAACAATCATTTTATTTTAAGAATGCTGGTTGGATAGGGCCCCCGTTTGATTGCAGCCCGGGGCCCCGTGCAGTCTTAATCCGCCCCTGCCACCGCCGCTCCCAAACCTCGGCTAACAAAATGATTTCCCTATTCGATATCAAGTATGTTGGTCCACCTGTATCCACGAGTCAGGGCCGTCTCATGTGGATTCAGGCCAACAAAAGTCACGACGCGAGCTGTTACAACTGGCAGCTCCTTCTCTGGTACGCCCCTGAGTCGTCCGTACAGGTAGAGAGTCTCCTGGCCAGTGAGGAGGTCATGGAGTGCGTCATATTGAGGGCAGTAACCCATTCTGGACTGAATCTGGCGGAACAAACATTCTACTAAAGTCTACAAGAAAATAAGCGTTGAAATATCGGCGGATGATGGTGTGCAAGTGAGTGTGTGTGGTGGGGGGGGGGCGTTGTTATGAAAATAAAAGAAATCTTGTAGAAAAAATAGACCCATTTAAAAAAGAGGAAATACTGATTAAAAGCCTCATCCGTTTTCACAAAAAAATTTACTTTTTTTTTTGGGTGTTAAAATCCAAGTGAAATGATTGATATGTGTGTTAAAACCCAAGTGAAATGATTGATATGTGTGTTAAAACCCAAGTGAAATGATTGATATGTGTGTTAAAACCCAAGTGAAGTGATTGATATGTGTGTTAAAACCCAAGTGAAATGATTGATATGTGTGTTAAAATCCAAGTGAAATGATTGATATGTGTGTTAAAACCCAAGTGAAATGATTGATATGTGTGTTAAAACCCAAGTGAAATGATTGATATGTGTGTTAAAATGCAAGTGAAATGATTGATATTTTTCTTGCAACCATGAATTTCTTACCGATTTCAAATTCCATTTAATGTTTTTGCCCTCTATAAAAATGTCTCCACTCGTGATGATGACGTCACCGGTCAGCATCTTAAAGGTAGTCGTCTTGCCCGCCCCGTTCTGACCTAGCAGACCAAAACATTCGTTGGGAGAGATGCCGAGACAGGTGCACTGGACAGCGGTCACTTTGCTACAACAGTTTTGCAGATAATTTTTCTGAAGGTTCAGCATGATGATAGAGTCTGGAGGGAACAACAAGACATGGCGTCAGTGTTAGTGGAACAACAAGACATGGCGTCAGTGTTAGTGGAACAACAAGATACGGCGTCAGTGTTAGTGGAACAACAAGACATGGCGTCAGTGTTAGTGGAAGTTGTGTGGTGGTGTTGATTGCTTGTCTTTGATAGTGGTGTTGATTGTTTGTCTTTGATCGTGGTGTTGTTTGTTTGTCTTTGATAGTGGTGTTGATTGTTTGTCTTTGATCGTGGTGTTGTAGATTACTTGTCTTTGATCATGGTGTTGTTGTTTGCCTGTCTTTGATCGTGGTGTTGTTGTTTGCTGGTCTTTGATCATGGTATTGTTGATTGCTTGTCTTTGATCGTGGTGGTGTGACTTGTCTTTGATTGTGGTGGTGTGACTTGTCTTTGATCGTGGTGTTGTTGATTGCTTGTCTGTGATCGTGGTGTTTATTTTCGGGAATTTAAAAAAACAATCTTTTCTCACTTGGTTGTCTTCAAAGGACAACTGTGTCTTTGTTTATCAGTTGTCATTTGAAGACAACTGTGTCTTTGTTTACCAGTTGTCATTTGAAGACAACTGTGTCTTTGTTTATCAGTTGTCATTTGAAGACACCTGTGTCTTTGTTTATCAGTTGTCATTTGAAGACAACTGTGTCTTTGTTTATCAGTTGTCATTTGAAGACAACTGTGTCTTTGTTTATCAGTTGTCATATCCCAGTTTGTTAAACAAAAAATAAAACTTTCTTCACCTTATGGAAATTACATCTGTTTGCTTTGACACGTTCCATAGCATGTGTGTTGGTGTGATATTCTGAATTTTATCGACGGCCTAATTTATTATGCATTTATATATTTTTTTATTTTATTATTATTTTAAAAAGTATGAACATGTTAGAGTTAGAGTGGTCGTTCTTATTTATTTTAAAACTAAAAGTCTCTCGTACTTCCTTAAATTTCATAAAACATTCGTGGAAATAGAAATAAATAGGCTTAAACAATATGTTCCCCACAATTCCTTGTTTTACAATGATGAAATCTATACACACAAATTTAATTTGTAAATCTACAGGCATACGCCATGATTCCCACACCGTTTGGTACATTGCCATCAATTTTAATTTAATGAACACATTTTAGCTCAAACATCTTATGTATATTGTAATTGAAAACAACTTTGATTATTTAACCTGGAAAACAAAATTAGCTGTGAAATAATATTTCAAAACTGTATTTGAAATACTCAAGTAAACATATTTTTCAAACTCCCCTCTCTATCAATTACTTAGACTGAATGAAAATGAAATGTTGACGTTATACGAGTAAAGCTTATGGTTAAGGGATATCTAAAAAGGTCCTTTCTTTACCAGATTTTTTTTTGCAGGTTCAATACTTTGTTTGAACCGTTAAAGCGGTTATAGTTTTGGAAAAGTTGAATAACTTTAATAATACTTTTTTTTTTCTGAAGACATTTGGTTTTGTCTTTGATTTATTTTCTTCGACTTGGAAAATCATGAAAAGTGTTGGGTCTGAAATTAAACGCTGAACATTTCTTTAGTTTTTATTTTTTAAAAAATAATACATAATTTACAATGTAGCAAAGTCAATACGCGCTCGTCAAACAAGCTGAGGGGCGTGGCAGGGTCGATCTTAGAGAATTGGAGGCCCTAGGCGAAGGGAATTAAATGGCCTTAAATGTAACGGAAAAATAAACAATTAATATAGAAAGAATCTTGGTTGAGACTAATCGGAGGCCCAAGGCGGCTGCCTAGTTTGCCTATGCCTAAAGCCGGCCCTGGGATCGAGCCCACGTAAAAGCCACTATAAAAATGTTGAGAAATGACTAACGCTAAGAAGTCATCCGCTGACATGGAGAGGGATGGGCGCCGCCAGTGTCTACAAAGTACGAGAATGTTCTAATGGAAACATTAGAACCCGCTACGACCTCGGAAAAAAGGGGTTACGGGACAAAAAAAAAACAAATAAAAGTTTAAAAAATGTATTTTTAGCATGAGTTAATATGTGAGTCTTAGATGCACGCCGGATACTTTTGCTAGTATTATTAATGTTAACGTTATGTTGACAACTGACCAGTTTTAAACAAGAGCTTCGGGGGCGTTCTTCTGATTCTGTCTCTCTCCTGGAGGACGTCGCTCTCTAGACCTGTTGATTTCCAACCCGAATTGTCTTGGACAATTAAATTTAGAAAAAAGAATGGCCCACACTTCAGGTACCTTGTTTACATGATTGAAAACAGATGCATCATATTAGTCAGTAACATGAAACTAAATGGTGCACGGTTATCTGAATGTAATCCACTTTAAGTTAAAGAGATCTGGGAAACTTCAAAATAATCATGTACAAGAAATCTTAAAATGATAGATTTATAGATGTATAAGTGTCAGGTATTTTTTTTACATAGATGTAACAACAACAATAATACCACTCATATAAAGTAAATGCTTACAAAATCTACGAATTTAGTAAATAACTATCTCTTCATTCAGTGCTAAAATATAAGAGTAGAATTTAACAAATGACAGCAGTCAGTTTATCCAAACCACATTTTAAAAAACCTTTTAAAATACCCTTCATATACCCTTCATATACCGTTCACATATCCTTCCGAATACCTTCACACACCCTCTCATATCTTATATTACCCAAAACTCATCTAGTTGGGACCGAAGGTTGTTATATGTGAAAGTTGTGACCTTATGGTTGTTATATGTGAAAGTTGTGACCTTATGGTTGTTATATGTGAAAGTTGTGACCTTATAGTTCTTAAATGTGAAAGGTGTGACCATATGATTGTTAAACGTGAAAGTTGTGACCTTATGGTTGTTATATGTGAAAGTTGTGACCTTATAGTTCTTAAATGTGAAAGGTGTGACCATATGATTGTTAAACGTGAAAGTTGTGACCATGTGGTTGTTATATGTGAACGTTGTGACCTTGTGGTTTTTTATATGTGAAAGTTGTGAGCAATGATTGATATATGTGAACGTTGTGACCATATGGTTGTTATATGTGAAAGTTGTGACCTTATGGTTGTTATATGTGAAAGTTGTGACCTTATAGTTCTTAAATGTGAAAGGTGTGACCATATGATTGTTAAACGTGAAAGTTGTGACCATGTGGTTGTTATATGTGAACGTTGTGACCTTGTGGTTTTTTATATGTGAAAGTTATGAGCAATGATTGATATATGTGAACGTTGTGACCATATGGTTGTTATATGTGAACGTTGTGACCATATGGTTGTTATATGTGAAAGCTGTGAGCAATGATTGTTATATGTGAAAGTTGTGACCATATGGTTGTTTAATGTGAAAGTTGTGACCTTATGGTTGTTATATGTGAAAATTGTGAGCAATGATTGATATATGTGAACGTTGTGACCATATGGTTGTTATATGTGAAAGTTGTGAGCAATGATTGTTATATGTGAAAGTTGTGACCATATGGTTGTTTAATGTGAAAGTTGTGACCTTATGGTTGTTATATGTGAAAATTGTGACCTTATGGTTGTTATATGTGAAAGTTGTGACCTGTGGTTGTTACATGTGAAAGTTGTGTCCATATGGTTGTTATATGTGAAAGTTATGACCTTATGGTTGTTACATGTGATGTTGTTGAGCTGTTGACTTTAAACACATATTCGTTTTCCCAACCACTCATAAACCCAACCTTCCCCTTTCCTCGACCAAACATACCAGAGTTTCTCTTCGTATCGTCCAAGTAACAGAACAAAATTGAACGAGCACAAATGAATAAATAAACGATAATGCGACCACTATGACGAAATAATATAGTGCGGCAAATGCCATGGATTGGAGAGCGGAAATTTGGTATTTATAAAATGAAAAATCACGTAACAGCCAAAGCACCATTTTCATAGCAATAGAGAGGAATTGTTGTATTCCTTGCAGGTATTGATGAGACATTTGCAATGTGTAGGAAGCAAGGGTGGACTGGGTCGCCGGGACACCGGGAAGATTCCCGGTGGGCCGCCAGGACCGGTGATATAATAATAAACAATCTTGCAAAAAAAAATGTCATGTTTGCTGCTTCTCTTTACTACATAAATACAGATTCTATGGGCAAATATACAAACATATCTTTAGTGCATATAAACTCTTATTGACTCTGTCGTCTACCCAAGTAGCCTGTGAGAGATCTTTGTCTAAACTGAAATCAGGGCCGATCTTGACGGTCTTTGGAATAATTTAACGAATGTATGTTGTATTTTCTGATTTAAAATATCGATGGGCTTTATCATCCACAATGTTTAAAATATTTTTACGAAACCATTTTGTGATACAAAATAGCAAAATAGTGATCCAAAAGCTTGAAGTGAAGCAGAGTATTTGTGCAAACAACTTAGGAACTTCATTTTCATTGTTTCAAATGCTTTTTGGTACGACATATTGTTCCAATTTAACTACAAAAGCAAAGAATTACAAAATATTTCTGTCGGTCTAGTAGCTGGATTTGAGAGCATGGAACATACTTGTAAAAATGGTGGAAATCTTAATGAAATTGTGGTTTTGAAACAACAATAGCATTTGTAAAAGAAATTGACATAGTCATAGACGTCGAATCCATTTGAACCCAGTTGAAAAAGAAATAAAACAATTTATAAATGAAGGAAAAGATAAAGGATTTGTAGATGCACAAGAAAAATTTAGCACAATTTTTTAAACCAAGTTCTTGATATGCAGTCATGTCAGTGGACATGCCACTTGAACGAATACAAAAGCATCATGACTCGTTTTTTATTTCTGTATAAAGTTAATTAATTACAAAACAATCATCTACTGAATGGCTGTATGAGTCTCGAGAAAAGCTCACTGCCCGCGAAGTCATGATTTTGATGGTTTCATGCTTGCTGAAGAGTTGTAATCATTGAGTTCCATAATTCCTGCAGTCACCAACTACGATCCTGTTAATATTTTGCAGGAAAAATAGCGTAAAAGTGACTTTCCTAACACACACATTGCAATTCGAACACTTCCTACTATTCCTCTCACTTCCGGAAAAAGAAGCTTTTAAAAACTAAAATATAATAAAACCTATATGGAATAAACAATGATTCAAGATCAGCTCAGTAACTTAGCTAGTTTGAGACTGATGTTGCTAAGGATCTTAACAATATTGAACATACCGGTATTTCAGATTTTGCAGCCGTGAAAGGTCGCAAAATTTGCTTGTACCTTATAAAAAAGGTGGAAGTATAGAAGATACAACCAAACCAACGCTAGAGTATATAGTTTATATTGTTAATTGTATAATATTCATATGAATTGTTTTATTAGCATACCAAAACAAAACATTTTAATTATTGAGTTTTAGGATCTTCAATTAAAAATAAAACTGTAATCATTGATGGGTCAATGCTGTTATAGAGTAACAATTTAATTAATTAAATTTGTTTTTCGTGTAATTTAATATATGTAGAAATGCAAATGTTTGCATGGGTCTCGCTCCTCATCTGCTGCCTTGGGCCCCGCATACTCTAGGGCTGACCATGACTGAAATACACTAAGAATCGCTTTCGAGGCTAATTGTCTTCTACACACCTTGAAGCTTTTATGCTTATGTCAACAGAAACTGATGTTTGAAGTGAACTGAATATTGACACAATTATAGATCATATAGCCGAAATGTCACCCAGCTTAAAGAAGTTGCTTATACTTTAAACACCATCACAGTGAGTCTGAATAAATTGATTTATAACTTTATATTTTGTTTATAAATAAAAATTTAAAATGCCATTTATCGTTATTTTTAAATTGTATATTGTAATTTGTAACGTGACCCATGACTTTCGATATCTCGGCTCTCAGGTTATGATGGAAAAAAATGCACAAGGAAAATAAAAGTTATGAAGATAGGGCCGCTATTTGTGTCTTTTTCCGGGCTGCTTGAACTCCCCAGTCCACCCCTGGTAGGATGGAGCAGTGTTATAGGTTTTAATAGCTAAACATGAAGACAAAAGACAATATATTAAATAAATACAAATTAAACCTATTTATTATTATTTTTTAACACCCAGGGCAAGACCAAAAAAAAAAAAAACAACAAACAAACAGTAATTACATTTTCCAACCGGAGTTAAAACCCTTTGACATCATTTTGAGACTTTCATTTAAACATCAATAACAGCACATTGATGACGTTCTATTGCGCTTCTCTCCTTCCGTAGCGAATGCTCAACATACACACAACACAAACAAGGGGAAGAGGACGCAGTTGTAAGGTGCATATATGTGTAGAAATTAGGGATGCGGAAATTAACGATTCATTTCTGGATTTCGCGCTAAAAAATTTAACGATTAAACTATTTTAACGATTAATCGAGCCTCCACTTACACGTTATTAGAAGTCAAAAGTATAAAAAAAATAATCCTAAAAAATAGTGGCAAATAAATGATAGAATATTTCCTGACGATTAAACGAACATTTTGGTTTTAAACTATTGACTGACGGGATGTTCGAAATGTTGATAAAGTTTGCCTACCATGGTTCTGACACTTTGCCTACCATGGTTCTGACACTTTGCCTACCATGGTTCTGACACTTTGCCTACCATGGTTCTGACACTTTGCCTACCATGGTTCTGACACTTTGCCTACTTATCAAACCAAATGTAAAGCGTATTAAGCTAATGGCAGTAATGGATTCTGACTCAAAAACAGAAAATGAAGACAGTTCTTCTGATGAATTACTGCATTACAAAATGGAGATGAAAGTTCCTGAATCCATTAACCCTCTACAATGGTCGAAACTTAATGAACACCGATATCCGACAACGTCATTCCTTGCCAATATCGTTTTGTGCATGCCAATAACCTCAGTTCCATGTAAATGATTGCTCAGCTCGGCTGGTCACACACTCGAACCCGGTTATGTCGACGGCTAAGGGGTTTCCGAAAAACGTCGAGATAATAGGGTTGGCGAGATAACCGAGGTCAAGATAAGTGGGTCGACGGCCTAGGGGTTTGCCGAAAAGCGCCGAGATAAAAGGGTTGGCGAGATAACCCAGGGCGAGATAAGTGGGTTCGACTGTATTGTCAATTAGTCCCTCTCATCACTTGAATCAAATAATGTCAACACTCTTGTCTTTGTGCGTAGTTGGTTAAAAGATGACATTCTAGTGTTATTTAGATTTTCACCAAGAATGTTCAATACATGTAACTTATGACATCATACATTTTAATTTTCGGCTATAATCGAAATCAACGATTAATCAATCGTTAATTATATATATATATATAGAGAGAGAGAGAGAGAGAAAGAGAGAGAGAGAGAGGGTAAGAGAGAGATATATAGAGAGATACGTAGAGAAAGTCGGATGGGTAAAGAGAAAAAAAGAAAGATATATGGAGATAGAGGGAGAGAAAGTGAGATAAGGAAAGAGAAAGAGAGAGAAAGAGAGAAAGGGAGAGAGAGAGAGAGAGAGAGAGAGAGAGAGAGAGAAATGACGAGAATATCGATAGAGCAATAGGTCTTACCACATCAGTCTCAAAACACCAAATTCGATGCCAAACAGAATGCACCAATAGGAGGCTAGTTGTACCAGGTGACAGAGGAGGTTGAAGTCAATACGAAAATTGTCGTTTTGATCAGGCCCAAAATATCCATCTAGATAAAAAAAAGTTCATTTAATAATGAAATATCTGAACACAAAAGGCGTAAATAAGTTTATAAATATCAATAGTTGTTGCAATGTTGTTTTTTTCCATTGAAGGCATTTCCAATACTGACAACTGTGGCCACCATTGAAGTCAGCTATGTCCTGTAGGTCAGACATGTCCTGTTAAGGTGGACATTTGAATAGGTCAGGTGACCTTCTCCAAGGAATCTCATAAGGTGTGCTTATGGTCAAAATGAATAAAATATGCCAAGTAGATCCTACTGAAAACGCTTGGAAGTCCCATCCTTTCTACTTTAAATGTTACTTCTTCAGTGTTTCTCTCACTAATGTCGCAACAATACCCAGCTATTATTGTCGTTTTGATAGGTTCCATTCTAGATTTTTTTTCTATAAAACATAGATTAGATGACGTTAGCTCTGGCAGGCTATATTCAGCCCGCGAGCCATGTGTTGGACAGCACCACAATACAATATCGAGACGGATCCATTGAAAAATTGTCAACCAGAAATAATTTACAGGATGTATCGTTTTCGAATAGTTTAATTCTTACCTCGTTTCCCTTCGTTTTTGGCCATAGCTGTTAGCTGATGGATGCTGGAATAGAGGGCGTAGTTTGGGAACACTGCAGTGAATGCCCCGTTGGCGATTCTCACAGTTTGACTGAGTTGTGTGGCTTGATTTAACAATGGCGCCAGCATGAATCCTGATCAGATCATCCATCAATCGTGAAACATTTTGGATTAAAGGAAAGAAACGTGAAAGATTTTAGCTGTCACTCATCACAACCACACAACATCGTTGAAAGATAAACGCCAGGGTTTTTGTCACTCATCACAATCACACAACATCGTTGAAAGATAAACGCCAGGGTTTTTGTCACTCATCACAACCACACAACATCGTTGAAAGATAAACGCCAGGGTTTTTGTCACTCATCACAACCACACAACATCGTTGAAAGATAAACACCAGGGTTTTCCAATAAACACCAACAAGCTAGAGGACTGGGTGGGGGGATGATAAACACACATATTAACAGTTGTTGCAAAGGAGAAATGATAGGTCAGTAGTAATGTTCCCTTTAAGCTGCGCGGCCCCCAGAAATCTGACCGATGCCGCGCAGCAGTTTAGATTTACCACGCAGCAAATTTTGTAAAAAAAAATATTGAAAAAATGGATGCTATGAGAATTTGCACAAGAGTTAAAAAAACAAAACTTTTCACATGGACCGACGAACATTAGAGGGAACATTAGTCAGTAGAAGCTGTTTTTTTTTTTTTTACTATCCTGTGTTACTTGTAAATATTTTTCACCGGCCTACACTTACACATTATAAGTAGACCACTACACATCGATTCCAAAAATGTATTTCAAGTTAGTAATTATAAAACATTTATTCGTATAGTTGCGATTAGTTGCGAATAAAAGCACGAACACCTATATAACTTATTAAAATTGACAGCCCTAGTTGCATAACACCTATTCCTATAAATAACTTACATTAAATGTCACTGATTCAAGGGAGCTAACAAGCGACAGAAGAAGGAGATATTCAATAAAAAATAGACTTTAAGAATGTGACCTTATTCAAAAAATAACAAGACAACTCCTATCTTATCTGTTACAGAAGCTCCTGCTATACCGAAGATCATTGCGTCCTACTTTGAATTCGACTCAAGTCTGAAGTTCATAATTGTGACACGTTTTTGAGGCCCTTGCTACTTGCTAGCTGAAATGTGTTAGCAGCCATAAAAAAACAACAAAGTAAGAGCAGGTCTCTTAAAAAGTTACACACGTTTTTTTGTGTGGGTCTGTAGTCGTGAGGCAATGATGAATCGCTACCGACGCAAAGGAAACGGTTTTGACATCGAACCAGTCTTCCTGTATGGTTGTGAAGCTTGGACGCTCACCGCAGACCTCCAAGAAAGAATTAATGCGCTAGAGATGAGATGTTTTCGAAAGGTACTAAACATCACCTACATGGCGCACTTTACGAACGAAGTGGTCCGCGATAAAATAAGTGCTGTCATTGGCCCTTACGAGGACCTTCTCACCTCAATAAGAAAGAGGAAATTACGATGGTACGGACACGTGACAAGATCTGGAGGTCTCTCAAAGACGATATTGCAAGGCACAGTCCAGGGAAGAAGGAAAAGAGGCAGACCAAGGAAGAGTTGGGAGGACGATATCAAAGAGTGGACCGGCCTGTCATTTAGCGATTCCCAGAATGCGGCTCAGAACCGTGACACATGGCATGAGATAGTGTGCAGCTCAAAATGGTGCCCCAACGACCCAGCGTCGGGTTAAGGGACAGTTCAGTTCAGTTCAGAGATATTAGCTGTGTAATTTGAAGTAACGAGAGCAAACATTTTAGGCAGTTCACTCATTGGCGTCGGCACCCTTCTATCTCGTTGGGTAGGGTTGCATTTCCTAGTGTGGCTGTGCAGTCCTATCCTTGAGTTACAGTCTTTTTTGCCACAGTTTTTTTGCACACGAGTTCTGTGCTTAGCCTTTCTCCTAGCTCTTCTGTCTGTAGCCTCCTTAATGCTTCGCTCAATGTCGATATTGATGGTAGGAGGAGCACGTGTGTCTTGGGCCATGATGCTTGTATTTTTCAAGCTGATTTGCAGACCAAAGTCTTTGCAGGCGTTGAAGAAGCTTGACACGAGGATTTGAAAACTAGTTTATGTGTGTGCTATCATCCGCAAAGAGTAGCTCACGAATTAGAACAGCTGTCATTTTGGTTTTCCTTGGAGGTGGGCAGCTTTGGTGTGTAACCAAATTCCATCACAGCTACCATTGAATGCGTATGGAAGAACTATAGAGAAGAATATTGCGAACAGTTTTGTTACAGTACACAACCTTGTTAAACTCCGCTGCTGAATGAAAAGGCTTTTGACGTAGCTCCATTGAACTGCACCGTGCCCTGCATATTTTCAAGGAACTGATGATGGCAAGTAGGTGTGGGGGCCAGCATATTTTTTAAATCCAGAATTTGGAATAGCCCATTGCGACTGACTAAATCAAAGGTTTTCGTAGGACCCACAGAGACAATGTATAGTAGCATCTGCTGCTCTCTCCATTTTTCATGGAGCTGCCATATGGAGAACACCATGTCTATGGTAGACCGACAGGACCGGAAACCACACTGAGATATATAATATATATTTACTTTCATTGACACTTTGGATTTCACCGCAGCTAAGTTTTTATTTTTTATATTCGTTTTATTTGTGTATTGTATTTCCGTTGAAAAAGGCTCTTTGCCGAAACGTTCGCTGTTTTGTTACGTCCTGTCAGGCTGACCCTCATCCTGTTTACGTCTTTTCCATTTACTTTTTGTATAAGCCTGATTGCCGTCTCACCCCTCATTTTGTGGAATACCATCATTTCCAGGAGC
Organism: Radix auricularia; assembly: GCA_002072015.1. Taxonomy (NCBI): domain Eukaryota; kingdom Metazoa; phylum Mollusca; class Gastropoda; family Lymnaeidae; genus Radix; species Radix auricularia. The sequence continues at coordinate 27,211 of MUZC01001199.1, read as the reverse complement.
AAGGCAGTCATTTGCTTTGCACAGCTCTTCCTGTGTGGGCACAACATCAAATTCTTCCATGTGCGGCATAGTGGGAAAGTCATCTAGAGCGTTGCTGGAGACTGTGGTAACTGTTGCCTACAGTTCAAGATAATGATCAACCAACTTTTTTAGCTGCGCTTCTTGCTTTTGGATAATTTCTTCCCTTTTGGACGTTATAGGGAAACTTTGGACCCCAAAGGACCAGTTGCTTTCTAAAAATATTTTCAGCATTAAAAGCCTTGGGCAAAAAGAAATATCACAAAAACACGGACTGGATTTGATGCACATTGGGGCGAGATGAAACCTGTCACTTAAGCCAAAGGGGAAACTCTTAAGGCCTACAAGGAAAATCCTACACTCCCAAAGGTTGCATGCCTTAGAAACAGCCAACCAAGTCGCATGCCCAAAAGGTTGCACGTCATGTGCCGATACCTACAGGCTCAACCTCGGCTCCAGCATACAATGAGCTGCAGACATGGGCAATTCCAAGGCCACTCATTAAAGAATTGAACATATAATTCTTTGTTTCAAAATGTTGTGTGCCATGAGTCGTGTGTATACAGAACCGCTGTGTTCTATGGTATTCCCATTAGTCATTAGACCAATATGCCCTGAAAGGCAGCAGTTTTATTTATTTAAAAAGGTTATAGTGATAGGTAAATTGTTGTGGATGTTTTCTCAAGTCCAAGACTTGGAATGACAGAAGTAGACGATACTATTAATAAACTTACCAACATGAACATTGATCGTTGTTGACACAACTCATTTCGTGGTTGGGACATTGGAATTGAGTGTGGGTGGTGGGGGTGGGGTGGTCTTACATTGCCTTCAATATAAACCCAATTGACGGCCTGTAACTATAACTGTGACTGGTCTATTACATCAACACACAGCCGTGTGATGACATCATGGCATTTGACGGCTTATAATTATTGTGACTGTGTCTATTACATCAACACACAGCCGTGTGATGACATCATGGGAATCACTGGTACTCAAAATACAATATATTCATAAAAGTAAATCAAAGCAATTATAGAAATTTTATGTACATACAACATACACACAACTTTGAATAAATGTGCGTGTGTGTGTGTGTGTGTGTGTGTGTTAGCGCAAGCGTAATAATAAACGTACGCTGTAGAACTAACTCACTATAATAAACGTACGCTGTAGAACTAACTCACTATAATAAACGTACGCTGTAGAACTAACTCACTATAATAAACGTACGCTGTAGAACTAACTCACTACATACCCAAATATCTGTTTCTACTTACCGAAAATAAAGTTTGATATTATGATTGCAGTTACTCCATTCGCTGGACCTTTAAAGAGAAGCTGTAGGCAGTATGTGAAAGGCAGCATGGACACGGCGTACAGCAGGAAGATGGTCAGTAGCACGACCCAGCGACCCTCGGCCAGGTGGACGAACGGATGGTCAAGCAATGCCAGCAGAATTGTCCCCTCAATGACGATAACGATGGACGCGTCAAACAAGAAGTTTCCCAGCCAGTACGCCGCCGGGTTGACGCCACTGAGCGTCTGAAGATGTTTGGCTCCTATCTATACAAGAGAACAACTTCATACAATATAGGCAGGGGCGTAGCTATGTTTGGCTCCTATCTATACAAGAGAACAACTTCATACAATATAGGCAGGGGCGTAGCTATGTTTGGTTCCTATCTAACAATAGAACAACTTCATACAATATAGGCAGGGGCGTAGCTATATTTGGCTCCTATCTATACAAGAGAACAACTTCATACAATATAGGCAGGGGCGTAGCTATGTTCGGTTCCTATCTAACAAGAGAACAACTTCATACAATATAGGCAGGGGCGTAGCTCTGTTCGGTTCCTATCTAACAATAGAACAACTTCATACAACAACTGGCAAAGTGATGGGCGTGAAGAGAGGAATGAGAAGTTTTGACGTTTTTATGCAGAGGCGTAGCCTCGTTATTGTTAGATATTAAAATGTGCCGCTCCACTGCTCCTTAAATAAACGTGTCCTCCAACCCCCACCCTTCCCCATAAACAGTGCCGAGATCATGTTAGAAAGTTATGGCACATAGCAGCAAGAGGTCACTCAATGATCTGTGCCTTCGTGCCAAACAAAGACAATCAGGGAAGGGAACAAAGACAATCAGGGAAGGGAACAAAGACAATCAGGGAAGGGAACAAAGACAATCAGGGAAGGGAACAAAGACAATCATGGAAGGGAACAAAGACAATCAGGGAAGGGAACAAAGACAATCAGGGAAGGGAACAAAGACAATCAGGGAAGGGATCAAAGACAATCAGGGAAGGGAACAAGTTCAAAACAAATTTTAGGCCACAAATTGACATTCGTATTGATTCCTTCTCTCTTCCAACATTTAATTCCTCAAAATCTAAAATATCATCCACGCAACCAGAAAAGTACATCACAGAAACATCGCGAACACTGCACATAGGTCAAAGGTCATTAGATCGTGACCCCTGGACTAAGAAAGGAATTCTTGTTGCATGATTTTAAAAAACCTGATGAAATATTACACACGTAATTGTTTAAAAAAGATTACTCATTCAGTTCCACCTGTTCATTTCAGTCGACCACTTAGAATTTCAGCAGAAAACATTTCTGTCTGTAGTTGTTGTCATTTCTTTAAAAGCTCCTATCTTTCCTGTGTTATATTTCAATAGTTCTTCTGCCACGCTCTATTTTGGGCGTTTATTTTTGCTTCAAACTGAAAACATTTCTTTCAATCTTCTTTTCGTGCTGTTGCAGTTACCAACAAGAATAAACACAAACAACCATTTATTGAAAGAACCCCCTCCGCCCCCCCC
>MUZC01001199.1:0-11385 GCA_002072015.1 Radix auricularia | reverse complement strand
AGTTTTATGATGTTTAAAATAGTATCTTTCAATTAGTGATATTGTTATAAAATGCACGCCGCCGGATGCGCACTTCGGCATAAACATTCCGCTCAAAACATTTGCTAACTAACTTCAGTCTTTAAAAAAATCATAGCGCCCTTCTTGCTTTAAGAACTGCTCCAAAATGAATAAAATATTTTTTAAAATAATAAATTCATCTGTTGAATAATATTTTAGCGTATTGTTTGGTACTTTTATGCAAGTTAAAATTGGTTATTTTAATATTTGATAATACGATTTCATTGACCGTTCAACAAAGTGGTATTAGTACCAAGTGTACAATTTTTGTAATGTATTAAAGCCAGAAATCGTGGTATCCTTTAACTCTGTTGACAATGAAGTTGATGGTAAAGTGTTTCAACGTTAGCCAGGGCTCCATTACCTTGAACTGTCGTGTAGACACTGCTCTCTCCGTCTACAGACCCAGCTTCCGAAATCAAACTTTTCTTTTTGCTTTGAAAAAAAAAATAGTTTGAATAGAACGGATTTTTATTATTGTATAAGTTGAAATATAAATCATCAACGTTTTTTCCCCTGCCAAACACAAAAAAATTATGGGCTAAATAAAGTTCCTAATACTTTTTGCTGAACTTGAAACTTCTCATCGACATCTTATAACCATGTAAATATTATTAATGGTGATTTCATAACTACTACATCAGTTGATCTTTTAATTACAACTACATTGCTAAAGAATTCATCATTTCGATACATTTTATTGCAACTTGAAATTGATAGGTCGCAATAACCGTCTGTATTGAAGGAACGTCTGTAACAGATAAGATGGGCGTAAAAGGAACTTTATAATTTGACAAAACCGGTTTTAAGAAGATCACATCGAACACATCAATTTTTAACCATAAAAATGTTTTCTTAATATTGTTTCATGGTGCTGAACTTAATTATAATTTGAAGGAAAATGTTTAATCGACCTACTGAATACAAACCGGTGCTACAAAGTTGATAATGAGACAGTAATTCCTGTCTATAACAAACACCTGCCAGGAATATCTGAGAGCTACGGGTGTCTCTGACCTGCCATATATATCTGAGAGCTACGGGTGTCTCTGACCTGCCAGGAATATCTGAGAGCTACGGGTGTCTCTGACCTGTCAGAAATATCTGAGAGCTACGGGTGTCTCTGACCTGTCAGAAATATCTGAGAGCTACGGGTGTCTCTGACCTGCCATATATATCTGAGAGCTACGGTTGTCTCTGACCTAACATGAATATCTGAGAGGTACAGGTGTCTCTGACCTAACATGAATATCTGAGAGGTACAGGTGTCTCTGACCTAACATGAATATCTGAGAGGTACAGGTCTCTGACCAAACATGAATATCTTAGAGGTACAGGTGTCTCTGACCTAACATGAATATCTGAGAGGTACAGGGTCTCTGACCTAACATGAATATCTGAGAGCTACGGGTGTCTCTGACACACAAACAAGAATTAACATGGCTGACATCAATGTTTAAATTAACAAAAAACATAAAAAATTACAAGAATGCATATTTACTTTTAATGCCCCAATATTGTTTTTATATAAAATATATTTTAAACTTAACTTACTATCCCATGTGTTTACCAATTTCTTTTCTTGGTCCTTTTCCCAAATCTTCACCCACTCTGGAAAACAGAATCAAACACGCTAGCAAGCCACATTAAATAGGACAGTAACATAAAGACTGTCGTATACAAAGATTATAGTGAGGAATAAAACACATTTTTGCCTCATCACAAACAAATGTTTGTTGATAACGAATAAAATGATAATTACAACCATGTTAGCAAATAAACATTATTATTTACAATGAAAATTAAAATAAAGAAATATATTTTGAGCTTTTATTGAAAGAATACAATGATATTGTATAAAGTGAATTTCTTAATTTAATAATTCATTTATTTTATATATATTTATTGTAAATGAATTCATCAAAGACGACAGATAATAAACCAGTTCTAAAAGTGTAAGTCAGTAACTGGATAAGTAAACTTCAAAGTCTCCGTAACATTGCGTGACATTTTCTTTAGGGTTCGAGCTCTACGCCCCTAGGACCCGGCTTAACTTACCACTGACAAGCTTCATCAAGCGGGCATCGCCGTAGAGATTTCCCCACAGGTTTTGGGTTTTCTCTGTTCAAAATCCCCGGACAACGTGGTGAACTCTATCAGCAAATGCTCGACCAACTACTCAGAGTTGCAATATTATCATTATCCGTTGTCCCTTCTCGTGTCACACCTGTGTAAGTAGCTCCGTTTGGATCAGAGTTCAGTCCTCACCTGGGTGATGGGTGCCTGATCGCTAGCCTAAGTTCCCGCCAGGGATCGCTCTTGTTCGGTCGCTGCATAAACTTGTAAACTCTTCTGGTCGTGGCTCTAGGAGTCAAGCCCTGGAACCATTGCTCTAGGAAGTGGTCCTTCACCCACGATTTGACCCCCGGCTGGGAGATCGGGCGGTTGGGTTGGTGCTGAGTTGAACCTTCTCTCGCCATTAAATCGGCGCCGTCCAACTATATCGCTTCGTGCCAGGATATCACCTACTTGATGACAATACCAAACTGACAGTTGATGACCATACTTAACTGACAGTTGTTGACCATACCAAACTGACACTTGATGACAATACCAAACTGACAGTTGATGACCATACCAAACTGAAACCTGATGACAATACCAAACTGACAGTTGATGACCATACCAAACTGACACTTGATGACCATACCAAACTGACACTTGATGACAATACCAAACTGACAGTTGATGACCATACCAAACTGACACTTGATGACCATACCAAACTGACAGTTGTTGACCATACCAAACTGACACTTGATGACAATACCAAATTGACAGCTGATGACCATACCAAACTGAAACCTGATGACAATACCAAACTGAAACTTGATGACCATTCCAAATTGACACTTGATGACAATACCAAATTGACACTTGATGACAATACCAAACTGACCACTTGATGACCATACCAAACTCTCACCTGATAAAAACGTCCTCCAGTGTTGTAGCTTTTAGACCGTAGGAAGAAATCTTTAATGTTTCTTTGTTGGTTTCTAAATATCGAATAAGCTTGGGGAGGTCATTGATCTTTTCATCAGGGATTCTGTACTCGATCTCAGCAAACGACTCGTCCTTATCAGAGGCAGACGACAAACTTAGTTATTGGCAAACTTAGTTATTGACAAAATGAGTTATTGAAACTTATACAACAATAAAAGTTTTTCTTTGAACTTGAAACTAACTGAAGAATTTGGTGTGACATTATCATATATTTTTTTAGCTGAATAACTGGCTTTCAAATTCCTTGGAAATAAAAAGAATCATTTTATCATTAAGAAACAATTAATGAGAGTTTATAATAATGATATTTCCCAAACTTATATTATAATTATTGATGACTTTTTAAACAAACAACTTACCAAGAGTTGTGCTGTAGGCGCCATTTTAAAGATTTTTCCTGACATGTTGGCAGTGTTACAGTCAGTCGCCTTGACTATAGTTAACTTGTATCCAATTCCTATATTATACGGAAATATTGAGTGTTGAATTGTAAGTGCTCTCTGGTGTAGGCAACTGTTACTCTTTCTTATTAGTAAATATAAACTATACCAAGTAATTAGTGCCGTTAACATTTCATCTTATCTTGAATAAAATACGCAATTTCACCCAGAAAATCTAATCTACATTTCTAGCGTATCGAAGATAATATTTTATTTAGTAACTTAAAAAAACAAAACAACAACAATAATTTCATTGACAGTAAATGTTTATACTACTATAGACATCCAATGACATTAAGTTTATAGAACCACTGAAAACCCACCATTTTATACTACTATAGACATCCAATGACATTAAGTCTATAGAACCACTGAAAACCCACCATTTTATACTACTATAGACGTCCAATGACATTAAGTCTATAGAACCACTGAGAACCCACCATTTTATACTACTATAGACGTCCAATGACATTAAGTCTATAGAACCACTGAGAACCCACCATTTTATACCACTATAGACGTCCAATGACATTAAGTCTATAGAACCACTGAAAACCCACCATTTTATACTACTATAGACATCCAATGACATTAAGTCTATTGAACCACTGAAAACCAACCATAAACATTCTTCAGAAACCAAGACGTCCCATAGCACTGGACCGCTCCGCCGGCCATGATGGCGATGCGGTCACCTATAGCATCGGCCTCATCCATGTAGTGAGTGGTCATCAGGATCGTGCGACCTGGACTTTTCAATTTAAAAAATCGCCACAGGTCTTGTCTGGCGCTTGGGTCCAGCCCAGTCGATGGCTCATCCAAGAAAATAACCTGAAAGTTTCGATGGAAAATATGGGGTTTAAAAACTATAAACGAAGGACGCAATAATCTTCTGTAGAGAGATAGAAGGAGCATCTGTAATACATACGAACATGCTGACGCGCTGCCTCATTCTGACGCGATGCTTCATTCTGACGCGATGCTTCATTCTGACGCTATGCCTCATTCTGACGCTATGCCTCATTCTGACGCTATGCCTCATTCTGACGCTATGCCTCATTCTGACGCTAAGCCTGATGCTGACGCGATGCCTTATTCTGACGCAATGCCTCATACTGACACGATGCCTCATTCTGAAGCTATGCCTCATTCTGACGCTATGCCTCATTCTGACGCAATGCCTCATTCTGACCCTATGCCTCATTCTGACGCAATGCCTCATTCTGACGCTATGCCTCATTCTGACGCAATGCCTCATTCTGACGCTATGCCTCATTCTGACGCTATGCCTCATTCTGACGCTAAGCCTGATGCTGACGCGATGCCTTATTCTGACGCTATGCCTCATGCAGACGCTATGCTGAATGCTGACGCGATACCTCATTCGAAGACTCCATTTAGACGGAAGGATAATGACTTTGTTATAGCTTTTGTTTTTACACAGTATACAAATCCATTTTCCAAAATTAGACTCCACATAGCAAATGAACGCTCATGAACGCTGTACGTGGCTCGACCTCTCATGAACGCTGTACCTGGCTCAACCTCTCATGTACCTGACTCAACCTCTCATGTACCTGGCTCAACCTCTCATGTAACTGACTCAACCTCTCATGTACCTGGCTCAACCTCTCATGTAACTGACTCAACCTCTCATGTAACTGACTCAACCTCTCATGTACCTGGCTCAACCTCTCATGTAACAGACTCAACCTCTCATTTAACTGGCTCAACCTCTCATGTTCCTGGCTCAACCTCTCATGAACGCTGTACCTGGCTCAACCTCTCATGTAACTGACTCAACCTCTCATGTAACTGACTCAACCTCTCATGTACCTGGCTCAACCTCTCATGTAACTGACTCAACCTCTCATGTAACTGACTCAACCTCTCATGTAACTGACTCAACCTCTCATGTAACTGACTCAATCTCTCATGTAACTGACTCAACCTCTCATGTAACTGACTCAACCTCTCATGTAACTGACTCAACCTCTCATGTACCTGGCTCAACCTCTCATGTAACAGACTCAACCTCTCATGTAACTGGCTCAACCTCTCATGTACCTGGCTCAACCTCTCATGAATGCTGTACCTGGCTCAACCTCTCATGTAACTGACTCAACCTCTCATGTAACTGACTCAACCTCTCATGTAACTGACTCAACCTCTCATGTAACTGACTCAACCTCTCATGTAGCTGACTCAACCTCTCATGTAACTGACTCAACCTCTCATGTAACTGGCTCAACCTTCACTGCACGTGGCTCAACCTCTCATGAACGCTGTACCTGGCTCAACCTCTCATGAACGCTGTACCTGGCTCAACCTCTCATAAACGCTGTACCTGGCTCAACCTCCACTGTACCTGGCTCAACCTCTCATAAACGCTGTACCTGGCTCAACCTCCCATGACCGCTGTACCTGGCTCAACCTCTCATGAACGCTGTACCTGGCTCAACCTCTCATGAACGCTGTACCTGGCTAAACCTCTCATGAACGCTTTACCTGGCTGTCCCCACTGAAAGCACACGCCACTGACAGTTTACGCCTCTGGCCGCCAGACAACTGGCTGGGGTACGCTGACGCCTTCATGGCCAGTCCAACTTGGACGAGGATCTCGTGTAACTCTCGTTCGACACTGTAGCTGTACTGACCACGAAGCTGAAACAAAGACCAAGTGATGTAACTCTTCTTAGTACTGGAAGATAAATATTGGATTGAGATTACGTCACTGGCCAGTTTGTGACTTACAAATCAATACAAATGAATGTGCTTGAAATTTGAGAGCAAGTCTGCAACAGTTTTTGGTCAGACGTCATAAAATATGTGTTAAAAAATCTTCTTAAATAAATTTTTAAAAAAAACGTACTTTGACACTTGAATTGAATGTTAAAATAAATTTACTTGATTCTCTTTTCCTTGTTTAGAGTTATAAAAAAGTTACTAATTGGGCTGGGGCCCAGGGTTGCCAACTCAATAAAAAAATATTTTATGACAAATATAAGAACTCTCAACAAAATTTTCGGACAAAAACAGTTTTTTTACGGACATATTTGACCTAAAATGTTGACCATAAAATGAACAAATATTAAAAAAGCAACAAAGTACTCAAATAATACACACCTTACAGTAAAAAACAAAATGTTCAAAGAATACACACCTTACAGTAAAAAACAAGATGCTCAAAGAATACACACCTTACAGTAAAAAACAAGATGCTCAAAGAATACACACCTTACAGTAAAAAACAAGATGCTCAAAGACTGTGAGTTTAGGAAATAAAACGTCGTGTTGTGGACACAGTCCAATGTTTTCTCGGACTTTTGAAATGTTGTCGTTGATGTCGTATCCGTTGACTATCACTGTGCCACTAGTTGGTGGGAGGAAACCTGTTGATAGAGACGGTGGATCGACAAGTTCTGATAGATTGAGTAAATAGATTCACTCAGATTTGAATTGGTGAAATTTTTCTGCCATAGATAGACAGCGTAGACAGGAAATAAACAGGGGATTACGTAAAGAGCTCAGAGTGAGTGAGAAAGTGACAAACAGAGACAGGGAGAGAGAGAGAAACAGAGAGATAGGGACGTACAGAGTGACAGAAGGAGGGGGAGAAAAACAGATATAGATAAAGAGAGAGAGAGAGAGAGAGAGGGTGACACAGAGGGAAAGAAAGAGATATATTAGAGAAAGAAAGATAGTGACAGGTAGAGAGAAAGAAAGAGAGAAAGGCAATAAATGGTAAAGAGAGAGAGAGACACACAGAGAGAAGGGCAGTAAGAGGTAGAGAGAGACAGAGATAAAGGCAGTAAGAGGTAGAGAGAGAGACAGAGGGAGAAAGGCAGTAAGAGGTAGAGAGAGAGAGACAGAGAGAAAGGCAGTAAGAGGTAGAGAGAGAGAGACAGAGAGAAAGGCAATAAGAGGTAGAGAGAGAGACAGAGAGAAAGGCAGTAAGAGGTAGAGAGAGACACACACAGAGAGAAAAGCAGAAAAAGGTAGAGAGAGACACAGAGAGAAAGGCAGTAAGAGGTAGAGAGAGACAGAGAGAAGGGCAGTATGAGGTAGAGAGACACAGAGAGAAAGGCAGTAAGAGGTAGAGAGAGACATAGAGAAAGGCAGTAAGAGGTAGAGAGAGACACAGAGAAAGGTAGTAAGTGGTAGAGAGAGACATAGAGAAAGGTAGTAAGTGGTAGAGAGAGAGAGAGAGACATAGAGAAAGGCAGTAAGAGGTAGAGTGAGACAGAGAGAAAGGCAGAAAAAGGTAGAGAGAGAGATAGAGCGAAAGGCAATAAGAGGTAGAGAGAGAGATAAAGCCAGAAAGAGGTAGAGAGAGAGAGAGAGAGAGAAAGGCAATAAGAGGTAGAGAGAGAGAGAAAGAGACAGAGAGAAAGGCAGTAAGAGGTAGAGAGAGACAGAGAGAAAGGCAGTAAGAGGTAGAGAGAGACAGAGAGAAAGGCAATATGAGGTAGAGAGAGACAGAGAGAAAGGCAGTAAGAGGTAGAGAGACACAGAGAGAAAGGCAGTAAGAGGTAGAGAGACACAGAGAGAAAGGCAGTAAGAGGTAGAGAGAGACACAGAGAAAGGTAGTAAGTGGTAGAGAGAGACATAGAGAAAGGCAGAAAAAGGTAGAGAGAGAGAGAGAGAGAAAGGCAATAAGAGGTAGAGAGAGAGAGAGATAAAGGCAGAAAGAGGTAGAGAGAGAGAGAGAGAAAGGCAATAAGAGGTAGAGAGAGACAGAGAGAAAGGTAATATGAGGTAGAGAGAGACAGAGAGAAAGGCAGAAAGAGGTAGAGAGACACAGAGAGAAAGGCAGTAAGAGGTAGAGAGAGACATAGAGAAAGGCAGTAAGAGGTAGAGAGAGACACAGAGAAAGGTAGTAAGTGGTAGAGAGAGACATAGAGAAAGGCAGAAAAAGGTAGAGAGAGAGAGAGAGAAAGGCAATAAGAGGTAGAGAGAGAGAGATAAAGGCAGAAAGAGGTAGAGAGAGAGAGAGAGAAAGGCAATAAGAGGTAGAGAGAGAGATAAAGGCAGAAAGAGGTAGAGAGAGAGAGAGAGAGAAAGGCAATAAGATGTAGAGAGAGATAAAGGTAGAAAGAGGTAGAGAGAGAGATAAAGGCAATACGAGGTAGAGAGAGATCAAGGCAGAAAGAGGTAGAGAGAGAGAGAGAGAGATAGAGAGAAAGGCAATAAGAGGTAGAGAGAGAGATAAAGGCAGAAAGAGGTAGAGAGAGAGAGAGAGAAAGGCAATAAGAGGTAGAGAGAGAGAGATAGAGAGAAAGGCAATAAGAGGTAGAGAGAGATATAAAGGCAGAAAGAGGTAGAGAGAGAGATAGAGAGAAAGGCAATAAGAGGTAGAGAGAGAGATAAAGGCAGAAAGAGGTAGAGAGAGAGAGAGAGAGAAAGGCAATTAGAGGTAGAGAGAGAGATAAAGGCAGAAAGAGGTAGAGAGAGAGATAGAGAGAAAGGCAATAAGAGGTATAGAGAGAGATAAAGGCAGAAAGAGGTAGAGAGAGAGAGAGAGAAAGGCAATAAGAGGTAGAGAGAGAGAAAGGCAATAAGAGGTAGAGAGAGAGATAAAGGCAGTAAGAGGTAGAGTGAGAAATAGAGAGAAAGGCAATAAGAGGTAGAGAGATAGATAAAGCAGAAAGAGGTAGAGAGAGAGAGATAGAGAGAAAGGCAATAAGTGGTAGAGAGAGAGATAAAGGCAGTAAGAGGTAGAGAGAGTGACAGAGAGAAAGTCAGTAACTGGTAGAGAGAGTCATGTGACCTGTTATCATGGATATAGTTGTAGTCTTGCCCGCCCCGTTGTGTCCCAGTAACACTGTGATCTGATCCTGGTAGATGTCAATGTTCACGCCAGCTACAGCCGTTTTGTTGCCAAATGTCTAATGACAAGAAATATCCAAATAACAAAATATTTACTATTATTAATTTTTTTTTTTTGAGCTTTGAACTTATCAGGATTACGGTCGAATGTACCAAAACCATAAAAAAAAACATTGATGCTTTGAAGTGATATTAACTTATAATGCCTTTCAATAAAGACATTTGTAGTACTTGCTTCGCGTGTACCAAGTCCTGCCATCAAAAAATATTTCTTACCTTCACCAGATCTCGGACTTGTATCCCAGGGGTCAAGTTTTTGCTAGGAATCTCAAAATATTTGGGATCCAGATTTGGAATATCTGGGATGTCATCGGCCATTTTCTGTGACGGTAGCCAGTAGGAACCCTATATAAAATAATGAAATAAATCTGTCACGGTAGCCAGTAGGAACCCTATATAACAATAATGAAATAAATCTGTCACGGTAGCCAGTAGGAACCCTATATAACAATAATGAAATAAATCTGTCACGGTAGCCAGTAGGAGCCCTATATAAAATAATGAAATAATTCTGTCACGGTAGCCAGTACGAGCCCTATATAAAATAATGAAATAAATCTGTCACGGTAGCAAGTAGGAGCCCTATATAAAATAATGAAATAAATCCGTTCGAATGGATCAACAAATTCCGGCAAATCACATCATAAACTAAAATGAACTTTTGTCACTTCTAACGAATAAATATTTAGTATGGTAAAGGACAACAGTAGTGAATGTTCATGAAGGAAGTTTTTACCCTGGAAACTGGACACATGCTGTAGTATCACAGGGGAAACTGGACATATGCTGTAGTATCACAGGGGAACTGGACACATGCTTTAGTATCACAGGGGAAACTGGACACATGCTGTAGTATCACAGGGGAAACTGGACACATGCTTTAGTATCACAGGGGAAACTGGACACATGCTGTAGTATCACAGGGGAAACTGGACACATGCTGTAGTATCACAGGGGAAACTGGACATCAGGCAGATGAACAAGAACTGGCGAGAGTACGGGAAAGAACAAGATTTTGTTTTTATAGAAAAACAGTGATGCTGGCGAGACCAGATCGAGCCAGGAAGTGTCTATCGCACTGGAGACATTGATGGTCATTCTGACCGAGGGAATAATTGACCACTGACCCCTGGTTCTTTCTCAAGCAATAACCTGGGGTTGTCTCTTCTTAGCTTTATAAATTATGCAATCACCAATTTAACTTGTCCATAAGATATTTTCAGATAGTTGCACGTCGTCTGCAAGACTCACCGTCAAGCAGAAATAAAAGGGTCTGGCCACGCCATAGTCGCCTTTATAAACCTCATCCATGTACCAGGTCAGCACACAGCAGAGAATGGAGTTTAGGAGCATGCAGATAATCCCATCGAGGATTGAGCCGCCCCTGACGCCCTTGGTGTGGATGTTACGGAATGTTGAGACCACATCTAAATAGAACGAGGAAACAGCATGCACGAGGTTTGTATAATATGTGTGTGTGAGTGTTACTGTGTGAATGTGCTTGCGTTTGGGTGAGTATGTATGTGTGTTTAGGTCCGTGCGTATGTTTGTGTGTGTGTGTGTGTGTGTGTATCTCTGTGTGTGTGTGTGTGTGTGTGTGTGTGTGTGTGTATTTAATGTTTTAGATAGGGCTTCAACTGAAGTTAGAAATATTAGCAAGACATTCGAGACAAACAAGCTGTAATACTTTTAAAATATGTGTGGGTTTATTTCTCCTTTTAATTTAAGGGATAAATCAATTTGTAATATAAAATTATTGATAAAGTATTTTTATAGCCTTTCTTATAAATTTAAAAGCTGCAATAATATTTATTAAAGTCCGTATATTAAAATATTCTTAATGTAAATGTGTTTGTTTCTAATAAAGATTAATTACATCATCATGACATTGTTTGTTTCTAATAACGGTTACTTACATCATCATGAC
>MUZC01001198.1:91886-106168 GCA_002072015.1 Radix auricularia | reverse complement strand
AAAAAAAAAAAAAAAAAAAGGTAACAATGCCTAGATACGTAACAATAGTAAATGGTATATAATGTTGGGTGTATGGTAAAGGTATATAATGTTGGGTGTATGGCAAAGGTATATAATGTTGGGTGTATGGTAAAGGTATATAATGTTTGGTGTATGGTAAAGGTATATAATGTTGGGTGTATGGTAAAGGTATATAATGTTTGGTGTATGGTAAATGGTATATAATGTTGGGTGTATAGTGTATGGCATGTAATGTTAGGTGTATAGGGTAAGGTATGTAATGTTGGGTGTATAGGGTAAGGTCTGTAATGTTGGGTGTATAGTGTATGGTATGTAATGTTTGGTGTATAGTGTAAGGTATGTAATGTTTGGTGTATAGTGTATGGTATGTAATGTTTGGTGTATAGTGTATGGTATGTAATGTTTGGTGTATAGTGTAAGGTATGTAATGTTGGGTGTATAGGGTAAGGTCTGTAATGTTGGGTGTATAGGGTAAGGTCTGTAATGTTGGGTGTATAGTGTATGGTATGTAATGTTGGGTGTATAGTGTATGGTATGTAATGTTGGGTATATAGTGTAAGGCATGTAATGTTGGGTGTATACTGTAAGGTATGTAATGTTGAGTGTATAGACTATCGTATTTGGTGTTTTCATTTAGTGTTAGATGTTTGGTGTATTGTGAAATATTGTGTTCCACATCAGGCCAAGACACCAAACTTTATCATTTAGATTTTTAAAAAAATTCTCTAGTTTCTTTAAAAATATTCGGTCATCGTCGAGTTTCTTTGAGCTATATTTTGTCATTGACTACCTGCTTTATTCCACACTCTTCGTTTGCCCTCTCATTAATTTCCTTTCATATCGATTTCATCTCTAGTTTACGAATCTAAAGTCCACTTCCATGACGTCCTCCATTAACGAGTTCACTGACTAGTTAAACACAAGTTTAATGTATTCCTCAGGTTCTTTAATCTTTCTTTATCTATACATATTCCAATCTTTCTTTATCTATACATATTCCAATCTTTCTTTATCTATACATATTCCAATCTTTCTTTATCTATACATATTCCAATATTTCTTTATCTATACATATTCAAATCTTTCTTTATCTATACATATTCCAATCTTTCTTTACCTAAATACCTGTTCATTTTTCTTAACCTGAATGTCTTTTAGTCTTAAATATGTTAATATGTACAAGTTTATCCCCAGTTCCGTTCTCTAAGCCTGCCTTCTAGTTTGAACCCCTCCCCCACCCTCCCCCCAACACACCCACTTTCTGGCCAATGGTTACGACTGTATTCCATGCTAGACAATTTCACTGAACAAATCTGTCAGGACTGTATTCGATGCTAGACAATTTCACTGAACAAATCTGTCAGGACTGTATTCGATGCTAGACAATTTCACTGAACAAATCTGTGATGAAATTTGAAATCGATTTTGTTGTTAAAAAGTTAGAAAATAAAAGCAATTTGATTCCAACTCTAAATACCCAGGCTAAACTCTAATTGTACACATTTAAAACTCAGTTCTTCTTGAACACAATGTAGTCTCAGACCCAAGTGTACATAATGAACTTAAGCTCCTAAAGTGTACAGTCCTAACTCACAACAAATGTAACACTGTTCAACCTTAGCTCCACATGTACACAATCAGAAGGTAGCCTTCAATGTACACAAGCCAACCTCAACCAAATATACACATTACAGATTTGAAACTAAATGTACGCAAGCCAACCTCAACCAAATATACACATTACAGATTTGAAGATAAATGTACTCAAGCCAATCTCAACCAAATATACACATTACAGATTTGAAACTAAATGTACTCAAGCCAACTACAAGCCATTATAGTCTAAAAAAGTAAATATTTAACTCTGCACAATCAAACCTCAGCTTAATGTACACATTCCAAATTTAGCCCTGCATGTACACAATCCTACCGCAGCTATATTTGTACATACGAATCTAGTTTGTCGCCTCCAGAAGTCCCGCCTACACAAACTAAAATTATGGGAAAGACGTAAACAAGGTATGGGTTAGCCTGACCGGACGTATCAAAACAGCGAACGTTTCGGCAAAGAGCCTTTATCAACGAACATACAAGACACAGAAAAAACGAAAATAAAAATAAAAAACGAAAATAAAAATGAAGGAACTTAGCTGCGGTGGAATCCGAAGTATCCAAAGAAAAAGTGAAACTGAGAGATGACAGAGCGATTATATATAGGAAAGCAGAGAGGGGGCGGGGCAAGCGCCTAGGTGGACAAAGAAAAGACCATATTCATCCCATGTGGTGCAATTGTACCGTGACTGTCTATTAATCTGTTTTCAATCTGGACTCTCGTGGGTGTGTTTGTGCACGAGACAATAGCAGTGACTGCCAGGTCCTTGACACCCATATGGTCGCGTCCATTGAAGTGACGGGAGACGGGGCACTGTTTATCTTGTGTAATCGCCCTAATGTGTTCAGACATACGGCACGACAAAGATCGTCCCGTCTCTCCTATGTATTTCAAAGGACAGCGCTTACACACAATGGTGTAGACAACGTTGCGGCTAGCGCAGGTGAAACCATCCTTAATCATAAATAGCCCCTTAGGGAAGTTTATCTGTTCAGCTTGCAAAACAAAAGGACATGTCTTACACCGAGGTCGGCCGCATGGTACAGTACCCAGATGCGGGGGGGATGTTGGGAGGCGGGTGCGAACCAGAAGATCACGTAGGTTTCTGTCCCTCCTAAATACAATTAGGGGTGGGGTGGAGAAAATGTTGTTGGTCTCAGGGTCCGCAAGGAGGATAGTACGGTTCTTCATGAATATTTCTTTGGCTTTGATGTTGTGTGGATGATAAGTGAGAACAAGCTTGCTCCTTTGGTTGGTATCACGGGTGCGTGGTAAAAAGGCGTCGGCACGAGTGAAGTTTTTGACCCGCTGAAGCGCATGTTGGAGCGTGGCTTCAGGATATGACCTTTGTCTAAAAAACTCCACCATTTCCAAAGCCTTTTCCCAAAAGTCCTCCTGAGATTGACATAGTCTACGGAGTCGAAGAAGTTGAGAGAAAGGAATGGAGTCCTTACAAGTTTTGGGATGAGAAGAAGGGTACAGAAGATAACAGTGGCTGTCTGTGGGTTTAAAATAGGCTGAAGTGAGGAGGCAGTTTTTCTGGAGAGTAACAGTGATATCAAGAAAATTGACAGAGAGTTCAGAAATTTTGTAGGTGAACCTAATGGATGGGTGGAAGGAGTCAACAAAGTTGATAAAAGTGTCCAGTTCACTTCTCTCCATATTAGTCACCCCGATACCGTCATCTATGTACCTCTTGTAGAATTCAGGGAGGCGACCAGTGTATTCCTGTTCCACTCTGTGTTCAAAGTGGCCCATAAACAAACAAGCATAGCTTGGTCCCATTTTTGTCCCCATAGCGACCCCACTGATTTGGTCAAAGAACTGGCCATCGAACTCAAACGAGTTGAGGGTTAGAACTAATTCAGCCAGCCGTAGTAAGGCGTGTGTGGGTATACTGGGGTGGGGTTGCCTGTCCAAAAAGTATTGCACAGCTAGAAGGCCATCATTGTGTGGAATAGATGTATAAAGGGAAGATACATCCAGGAGGAATAGATAATGTTTTGTGTCTGGATTGATCGTGAGTGACTCAAATGTCATTAAGGCATGATTGGTATCTTTAATGTATGTAGGGAGTGATGCCACTAAGGGTTGGAAGATACCATCAAGGAATTCAGAAATGTGTTCAGTTGGACACGAACAAGCTGAGACAATTGGTCTACCAGGGTTGCCATCCTTGTGAATTTTGGGAAGCAGATAGAAAGAAGGCTTTCCCAAGTCACTGTCAAAGATGTGCATTCTAGATGCTGATTTGGGGAGGGCGCATTCAGTGATCAACTCATGAATGGTTTTCTTGACAGTGGCGTTATATTTTAAGATGGGATCCGTAGTTCTTTTATGGTAGAACTGGGTATCGTCCAATTGTCTCTGGGCTTCTTTGATGTATAAATCCCTATCCCACACAACAACGGCTCCACCTTTGTCTGCCGGTTTGATGACAATATCTTTCCGGCTGCGTAATAGAGACAAAGCCTTTAACTCAACTTTGGACAGGTTAGAGTGACGGAGTCGGGGTAACAAAAGGTTTTTAATTTCATTCTCGGTGCTCTTGATGTACACGTCCAGAGCCTTGGATTGACCAGGCGGTGGAGTCCATGTGGATTTTCTTTGTTTATGAAATGGGAACAATTCATCTTCGGGAGGGGTGTTGCTATTCCCGGCAAAATGGAACTGAAGTCTGAGAGCACGGAAAAAACGCTGAGAGTCACTTTGAAGTTGGAAACGGTCACATGATGGTGTAAGGGGAATGAATTTAAGTCCTTTAGAGAGAAGAGATCTTTCATCCTCTGAGAGAGGTAAATCTGGGGGTATACAAACGACCAAATTCTTGTTGGTGGTGGTCTGTATAGGTCCCAAATAGCTTGGATATCCCGGATTCGTCTCTCGCTCGTTGTTTACTATATGACGTCTCCGGTGTCGTATTAAATTTCCACCAATCGAAGCAGTTTCTGTAAGGCCCTGAGAAAATTATTTAATCTGTGGCTCAGATTGCGGGGTTTACTTTGAGAGCACTAAGCCATGTGCTTTTCTGTCTTTTCTTTTGTGTGCGTCACCCCCTCTTCCCTCCAAGAATTTAATTAATAGGCTACAACAGGCGACATTAACTTAGAGCAAATTGTCAAAAATAATAACAGAGCAACGTTATACGTGATTTATTTTTAACAAACAGACCAGGAGTTGTTGTGGAGATTGAAATAATAAATGACCAGCGCCATTTCTCAAAGAACTAATCAACGAACTGTGTCTATTCCTTGATGTATTATTCCAAGCCGCTCTTACGAGGACGCGGGCCCCAGGATTCGAAACTAGCTAACGTCACCCGCTTTTTAAATAGGAAACAGAACAGACTCTAGTGATTATATAACTGCATAACTTTCTAGCATAGCTTGAAAATTACTAGAAAACATAAAATATAGTAGTAGAGCAGTGGTGTAGCTAGGAATTTTGAGGGTTTTGGGAGCCTGGTGGCTTAACCTTTTTGGGGGCCCCACATACATGGATGTAGCATAATATTTAATATTAATAAATTGGACAATAACAATGGGGCCCCCCTAAAGCGGGGGCCTGGGATAACTCAAATTTCGTCCCCTCAAACCCTCCCATAGCTACGCCACTGTAGTAGAGTTAATCCCATAGACAAGGGGTCGGCAACCTTTTGGGGCGGACGAAACACACGTTACACTATACAAAAATGTCCCAGCTGTTTGACGAGCCGTTAACACAAGTTTTGAAAATAAAACAAAATAATTATTAACATTAGCGCTTGGAACAGGAGAGCCGCATCTTGGCATCGAAAGAGCCGCATGTTGCTGACCTCTGCCTTAAACGAACAATAATGTCATGTGAACCAATCAACAAGAACTTTATGAACAAATGAAGTCTGTAAAACATAATTAATTGTTCTAATATATATGATAAAAACATAATGAAATACATACAATCTAATTCTAAATAGACTTGTCAAAAACATCGGATTCTTGTTAACCCAAGAACTTAAATTTTTTGTCATCGTTTGTCCCTTAAATCAGTCGATGCAATATTTAATAATTGGCAGAGAACACACTGTAGTAATTAATTGATCGATGTAAACCATCACCAAACATGGTTACTCGGGAGTTCAAAAAGAAACTGTCTTAGGCTCCATACTTTTCCAAATTTACATAATTATTACACCAACAGCATCTCAGTAGGAAGAAAAGTTAGCGTATTTTCTGCCAGTTGCATCATTTATTGATCAATTAAATCACAGTAAAAAAAATCTTACAAAAAAAAAAAAAAAAAAAAAAAAAAAAAACTTACATGAATTACAAATATGTCTTTCTACTCAGAAAATGGTCAAACTTTCAGAGTGTGAAAGAGAAAGAAATGACTTGAAATCTTTCCAAGCGTACCACGCAAAATGATTATGAAGGAAAATATGTTTTAAAGAATCAATCAAATAAATCTCAATAAATTTAAACTTCTGCGCACATTAAGTTTTAAAAATTAAAATAATTCTCGAGTTCGTCTGAAAACTTTTTCTGATGTTTCCCGATCTTGTGAGAAGTAGTGAGGACACACCTGGAGTAGCGACACGGAATTCTAATGTGGTGCTGTACAACAATGGCGACCAATCAGCTATAGAACATCGAATACCCCCACTACCAATATTGTGAGGACACACCTGGAGTAGCGACACGGAATTCCAATGTGGTGCTGTACAACAATGGCGACCAATCAACTGTGGAGCATCGAATAAACCCATTACCATTATTACAAGGCATCGTGATTGTTAAGACTATTTGGTATGAGCATCGCTTGAGGAACGGCGAGAACTTGAAGTACGCATGTCACAATTGGAAAAGTCGAATAGTTCAAGTGTGCAGCCAACCATAACGTTGATTACTAGTGTCTGCAGCTCAAGCCTCGGAATGTAAATGGAGCTCAACGTTTAACTGTTCTTACACAGCGTCGCTTTTTTTTTTATTCAGTAGGATATGTGTTTAATCTGACACTGGAATAAAAAGTAAAGAGGTTTATTGAAAGAGCTTGATATCCATTCTCAGTTTACTGAATCAAAGCGATCAAAACTATCTGTGTAACAGGCGTACAGCATATATAAATAAGGAAGACCTATGACCTAACAGTGGTTCCAATATTCTAACTATCTCGAAGAGATTGACTATCTGACCCACAGGTCAACAGTTTTTTCATGGCTCTCAGTGGTGAGCAATGAACGAGATCTGGTCAGTGAACTCATGATTTGTGAACACTGGACATATGTGAAATATTTTTAAAAGCAAGCTGCGTGTTGACCACTGGTCAGTATTATGTTGCATGTCCTGTGCCATCGAAGATACACATTCTATCAATGCAGTTGACCTCTTTACGTGAGAAATAAAAGGAAAACAATGGCCGACGCCCTAAGCGCATGACAAGTCTGATATCAGAGACCCAATGTCACTTTGACATATCGTTATACAGACTTGGGAGATCGTCAGTTTCTGAATAGTTTATTGGCATGCCATCCACCAGTACTGTCTCAATAGTTTATTGGCATGCCATCCACCAGTACTGTCTCAATAGTTTATTGGCACGACTGCCAAAAGTACATCAAATATGTATTCGATGTCACCGCGATAGTAACAATATTGTTGCTCGCGCTCTGGCAACACATCATTATACATTAACGTGTTGCTAATCTTAATACTATAATGCATATGTTTTTGACTGTTGTGTCAAATATCAAATTTGAACATCTACTTTTGTCTTTAATCTTTTGTAAACAAGTTAGGGTATTTTAGGGGTATCTCCGCGGGTATTTGTTAGGGTATTTGTTAAGGTATTTGGGTCTGCTTATATGTATTTGAAAACATCTTCTTTCTTCTTTTGACTTGATCGGTTTATTTATATTTAGAGACAATTTTATACTATCATTAATTTATATTGAAGTCTTCAGCTTTATAAGTTCTGGTATGTTATTTAAATATTTAATTTGATATCTTGAGTTTAGACTTTCATTTACATTTTTTTTTATAACTAATATTAACATTTTTTGTTGTTAACTTCTGTTGACTTCCTCTAATGACATCTTTTTGACATCATCTTCTAACATCACGTGCGGCCATCCTCGTCTGAAATGGTGATATCTGTTTTCATCACATTTTTTTTTATAACTAATATTAACATTTTTTGTTGTTAACTTCTGTTGACTTCCTCTAATGACATCTTTTTGACATCATCTTCTAACATCACGTGCGGCCATCCTCGTCTGAAATGGTGATATCTGTTTTCATCTTCTGCTCATCAAGCGTTACATCTTCTGTAAACATGTTCAGCATTGTTTTACCAATTCTCGTAATACATTTTACCCTCCTGGACTTAGTTGAACCATCGTCTATCAGAGCACATCCATGTATTTCTACTTACACGCTTTCATCATATTTTTCAAAGAACATTTCTGGTTTCAATGCAGCAGATAAAATATTATCTCCCTTGTCTAGCGCTCTCCAACTTTCAATTTCAGCTGCCCGGCCTCCGCGCTCTTCAAGGCTCTCCACGGAACTCTTATTAATTCCTGCACAATCGTAATGACGGTCAACCAGGGGCCGTAACTCCTGGCAGAAAGCCACGTCCTGTGATTAGTTATGATTGTAACTGTCATCATCCCCAAGGACGATTATCCGCCTTCTCTCGCCGTTATTTCTGTCCACGATGGCCTGCGTGTGTCGTGATACAGCTGCTGAGGTGTCATGTTGGTTACTTAACTTCAATCCCTGAGATTTGACCCGAAGCATTTCTTCACCGGCGCGGCCGTCTACTTCAGCCATTAACCGTATTCATTTCATCCCGCCTCTGAGTCGATTGTCACACTTGTGTAAATGGGGGAACTCAACAGAAGTCAGAAACTGTTTATTTAGAGTCAGCCATTAATCCCCACCGCCCTCCTTGAAGGCTCCTTGCCCCCCCCCCCCACCACCAACATTATCGTAACAACGTAAGGTAAAGCTATTATATGGTCGGGGTTTTATAAACGTGAAAAATTATTATTGATATAGTTTGAGTAGTTCTATAAATTTTATTTTGCGGTACATAAAAATAGAAGAAAGAATTATATTTATGCAAAAATAGTTCTACATTTTCTTGAGTAGAAAAAACCCATATTTACATTGTATGTGCACGTTTCCGTCTGTGTGTGTATGTAAAATGTACATAGAAGAAATTACATATTTAAGTATATGTTTGTTTCTATAAAGTTTTGGGGAATTCCCGTTAATCGGAAGTGGTACGTTACTCCAATGGTAGTGCCATTCCTTACTGTTTATGACAGGGATGCCCAAACTTTTTGCATGGCGGGCCATATTCCTTTATGCAAAGATATCCGCGGGCCGGGTTAAAATGATAATATAAAAATGACATAGTATGATGAGTTTTTATTGTAAAATTTTAATGTGAATGGTGAAACTGAGATCTTGAATGCAGTAAGTGGTGAGGTCAGGCTCAATGCCATGGTTTTGATATGTATGATATCACGTAGTTGAGAGTCACTTATTCTCGTCCTCACACAGATCTTGTTAAAATTCATCACTTCAAATGTCTGCTTACACAAGTATGTCGAGCCAAACAAGCTAAGCATTTTTTTAAACAAATGTTCGAATTCCTTTTAATCTCTCTTTAACCATAAAGCTCACTCTAAAAGTCTAAGAGAAGAAAATGTCTGCTGCGACATTCAGCATCAGTTTGCAGCTCAATGAATTCCCGCTGCAGATTGCCGCAGTATTATCAAAATCTACAGAGAAATATGAAGATTCAACAAAAACAACCATGTTTATCTTTTCAATAGTTATTAAGTCATGAAAGCGTCTTTGAAATTCATCAGCCAAGGATGTGATATCTGCATCATACCTATGCATTTGCCAATTGAAGCTTCTTTCTGGTAAACTTGTCATGATTTCCTACAGTGAGGGGAAATGTGTGGTATTAGACTGCATTTGAAAAAGTTCCCTTTGAAAAAGTTGCAGCTTGTTCCCAAAGTCCTTGATATGTGAATATAATTGGCTTACCACTGCATTGTGCCCTTGGAGAATTGTGTTAAGACGGTTTATATGTCTTTTCACATTAACCGATAATGCAAACTATGCAAGACAAGCATCAGATAGTTCTGGAAATATTTTTCCTTATCTTCCATGTACTGCCCAATTTCTTTTTTAATGTGTAGACGCGCTGAAGTGCTGTCCCCCGACTAAACCATCTTATATCATTGTCATACATAACATCTTTGTATTCTCTCTGGATGTCAAGAAGACACTGCTAGAACTGGCTGTGAAACAGGGTTTTAGAGCAAACAGAGATCATATCCTTTATCACTTGCTTAAGGACACGATCACATGAAAGGTGTTTAGCACTAAGAACTTCTTTATGAATGATACAGTGAAGTTTAAAAACTTTGCCAGCCTGACTAAGCTGACTTTGTTACAGACAAGTTTTGCTAGTCAACTGTGCTCACGAGTCATGGCGATAGCCATCAGCAATAAATAAATATATCGTTTACTTGGTTATTTAACGTCACAGACAGCAGAACAAACAGAACCTAATACATTTGTTCCCATTGTCAGTCTTTAAGTTTAAGACTGAAGTCTAGTAATTGGTAAACAATACAATTTTATCGACTTTTGCCATCCTTTGACGTTATCAAAACGGTAAAACTTTTCGACTTTTCTTATATTTAATGTTGCTAAAAATAATACGTTAGTTAATTAATTATTTCAGATGAGGTCGCGGGCCAGTAAAAAATTGCTTCGCGGGCCGGTTTTGGCCCGCGGGCCGGACTTTAGGCATCCCTGGTTTATGAGAATATACGAGATGATAAGGGGAGCTCACTACCACTTTCTTAAATAAAATTGTGCTGGTATATTTATCCTCTTAGGCGCTCATGTAGGCCAAATTAATTGAAGTATTGTTGAATATTAAAACCGTTTGTGTTTTATCGTCATAAATTACTGTAAAATTTATGAGAGATCACATGACTAAAGAAAGTTGCTAACAAAGTTAGTCATTATAAATAACTCGTTAAATTACATGCTCATAGATAACTTGTCAAATGGTTGTCAATATAAAAGACTCGTTAATAATATAGTCAATATATATTGTGGAGGCCCTGGGGCGAATTGTCGGCTGGGATCCTGGTGATGGACGACAAGCTTGGGTCCTTTAATGTTGACGGGGATTGACCACGGGCCAGCGTTGTCCTTGAAGGGTTAAGGTTGTGGGCGAGAACGAGGCAAGCTTGTGGACTCCAAACCTGGGTGTGGTAGTCTCGCCAGAGATTGGCTAAGTCAAACAAGCTTGACCGTGTCTTATGAAAGACAGACGGGTATATAAGACGGAAGAGTGAGGGACAGACAGACAGACGGAGATATGGATAGGGCGGAGTTAGGAACACGAATTTAGTTAGGGATGAGTGTTTCTAAGTTAAAGAAATAAACATGATTTATTTGTACAGTCTGACTTGGAGTTCAGTGTTTGAATAATAAGTTAACAAGTGTGTGACTAAATCCTTCACAAATGGTGGCAGCGGTGGGATGTAACCTTGCAGCGTCTCCCAGGAGTAGTTAAGCCTTGAAGTCTTCAAAGTAATTGTCAACGTTTTCTAAGAGATCGAACACAGAGGATGTAGCAGAAAACATGATGTAGTTAGTTCGCCAGATCGCCTACCTGTATGTGTTCCCGATAAGCAGATTGACAGCGATGGAGGCAACCCATCGAGTCAACGGACAGCAAGAACTCTGACTGGGCTAATCTAGTGCCAATTTTGTCGTGTCTTTCTTCCAGTCAGCGCATAGAACGTTCTCATGCGAACAATTATTAAACGTTCCCACAGTTCCAACGGGAGCTAACTGACAATGGGTAAGAATCAACCTCGGAGGAGATGTCAGTAGAGCCACTGACAGTAGAAGCATCGAGACTGGATGATGAGAGTCCCTCAACGACAACCAGTGTCCAGTTACCAACCACGTTATGTGTAATTCAACGGCCCATAACACATCTTGACATGTCGCCTGACATGGCAACTCCATGTTATGATTCGTGAGTGTTGTGATACAAAAACAAACTACAATTGCAGAAGAACTCTTTGGAGTTCGGGGTTTTCGCCTGAAATTGGCTTAGCTTACAGCCTAGTGGACTTTCCTGGCGTTACCAGGACAAGTAATGTGCCACGTGTCACGTCGGGACAGAATTGTCATCAACAAGGGGAGGTCAACCCAGAAGAAGCAAGAGGAGGTCGGCACCATGTCACAATCCGAGAACTGTTCCATTCAGGTTAGGGACAATTTCTTGTTTTACGATTGTAGAACTGATAAAAGACATGATAGACAATTTGCTGAGACTCCTTGGATACCAGAAGTCTACCAGGGCAAGGACAATCAGAAGGCTATGGCGGCGTAAGGTCAGGCAGAATTTTATTATTTGTGTGTGTGTGTCGAGTACAATTATTTTACTTTTTATAACTCTGTAGAAAGGTGTAGCATGTTGTGGGGAATGTTTTGGTTGTTTTGCGTGACAATTTTTGAAATTATTTTGATCAGGATGCATTAAGGTTGTACAGGTTGTTTAAGTTATGATTATGCACATTTTTCTTTGCTTGATTTGTGTATGTCACTTTAAAAGTGTATTATGAGCAGGTTGATTGATGTTACAATCTGCCGGTGCAGTACGGGTGTACTAATGGGAACATTTTTTGAGGGGTCATTTGTGTGTGTAAATAATTGATGTATTATAAGCAGGTTATTCAGAGGTAACATGCTTGCGATCGGCCGTTTAAGGTTCTGCCGATGTAAAGTCAAATTTTTTTTGGATTAAGATTAGTGTGTGTGTCTTAAATGTATAATGAGCCGATTGATGTATCGGTAAAAAAGGAAGGCAATTCTAGGTATGAGAGGATGAGGTACAACTTGACGAAGTTGGGGTTTAGGAGCATTGCTTTTTGGGGACTATTTGTAATTATGTTAAGATGTACATATGTTTGATTTTCTATTATGTAGGAAGATGATTAAGATTCGTTACCCGGTGCATTTTTTTCGTTCCTTGATTTACTTTTTACAGTGTCAATGCTACTATCGTCACACGCTTTAAGCCGACTAAAGCGAGTGACTTGAATTTGGGAAAATTATGACATTGATTTTATTGTGCCTTGCTGTCGTATGATGTTACGAGAACAATGCTTATTATGAATTACCCATGTGTGTGTTAGATGTAATACTGTTAGTTGAATTTTCGGAGCATGATGAACTGCTTTGAAATGTTTTGCTGTCTTATGCTATTTGATTTAAAGATGAATTGACAAATTGTGTTTTGTTTGTGTAATGCTGGTACACGAACAAGTTAATGAGGAAATGAATTGTTGTGCTTGGTTTGTCTCATGCTAAGAGTTGATTTGTGACAAAGATGAGAAGACTTGTGCTTGGACTTGGTTGTTTTAATTTTGCTTTTAAGTGATGAAATGACTATGTTTGTGTTATGCTTTTATTCCATTATGATGACAGAACCGAGTAATTATGATGACATGAGTAATTTTGCTTTGTTTTTATGCTATTAATTGATGATGATTAGGAAAGTCTATGTGTATTTTTATCGTCAGATGTCATAATCGTTGTCTGTTAATTTAACTGTAAATAAGATAGATGTATGTAGTTGATGACTGGGAGGAGCGCTGAGAAATGTATGTATTCTTATGACTTATGTGTCTCATGCATTATTTGGATGTATTGTGTAAGATATTTTTATCCATTATATGTTTGACATGTCACTTTTGTAAAATTTCCTCTACTTATGTTTTGTAAGGTTGCTTTCAATGATAATAATAAATTGACCATGTAACTATGACTTGACTGACACACGGTTAGTGGGTTGAGACAGTACAACGGTGTAGAAATGGAGTCTTGTAGGAGTGGTGAGGGCCAGGTTGTGTTGGCGTGAAACACAATAGCTCTCGGTGTATTTGTTTTGAATTATTATGCCAGAGGGTCTTAGTCACTCGAAGCCAATTTAAGCAAACATATGCCGAGATGTTACTTATGGTTACTTGATGTCGAGGACGACATAAGTTTTGTGAGCAGGGGAAGTTTGTGGAGGCCCTGGGGCGAATTGTCGGCGCTCAGAGGGACAGGTCATTTGAAGCTGGACGGGTGCGGCCGACGAACGAATCCAACCTGGGATCCTGGTGATGGACGACAAGCTTGGGTCCTTTAATGTTGACGGGGATTGACCACGGCCAGCGTTGTCCTTGAAGGGTTAAGGTTGTGGGCGAGAACGAGGCAAGCTTGTGGACTCCAAACCTGGGTGTGGTAGTCTCGCCAGAGATTGGCTAAGTCAAACAAGCTTGACCGTGTCTTATGAAAGACAGACGGGTATATAAGACGGAAGAGTGAGGGACAGACAGACAGACGGAGATATGGATAGGGCGGAGTTAGGAACACGAATTTAGTTAGGGATGAGTGTTTCTAAGTTAAAGAAATAAACATGATTTATTTGTACAGTCTGACTTGGAGTTCAGTGTTTGAATAATAAGTTAACAAGTGTGTGACTAAATCCTTCACAAATGGTGGCAGCGGTGGGATGTAACCTTGCAGCGTCTCCCAGGAGTAGTTAAGCCTTGAAGTCTTCAAAGTAA
>MUZC01001198.1:80428-91705 GCA_002072015.1 Radix auricularia | reverse complement strand
AAATCACTTAGTCTTATAGCTTTCTTATAACGAAATCACTTAGTCTATATAGCTTTGTTATAACGAAATCACTTAGTCTATATAGCTTTCTTATAACGAAATCACTTAGTCTTATAGCTTTCTTATAACGAAATCACTTAGTCTATATAGCTTTCTTATAACGAAAT
Organism: Radix auricularia; assembly: GCA_002072015.1. NCBI lineage: Eukaryota > Metazoa > Mollusca > Gastropoda > Lymnaeidae > Radix > Radix auricularia. The sequence goes on along the minus strand of MUZC01001198.1, from coordinate 91,538 downwards.
CACGTAGTCTATATAGCTTTCTTATAACGAAATCACTAAGTCAACAAAGATATTTTGTTGTTATAGGGATGTTCATAATATGGCGGAAATCTATGAATAGAAATATTATATCTAAATTTATCTTTTGTAAGGACAAATTCATTTTTAAAAAAAGATACGAGTCAATACGTGAATGTAGGTATATTGAGAATGATTGATCTTATCAGCTAATTTTTAACTCTTCGTTAATTTAAGACAGCTTATTGGTTTTGCAAAATAAAAAAAAAACAATTTCGTAATTTTACTAAGCTAACAATTTTGAGAACATAGTGATTTGACTGTATTTATGCCTCAAAACTTTGCTCCGCTAAAATGTAATCTAAAAAAAGAACATTACGAAATGAGCTATGACGTTTACCGGTTTTAGAAATGAAGAACCCTACATCACTTAGTCAATACAGATTTCTTATCACTCAGTCAATATAGATTTCTAGTCATCAAATCATATATCAACCTGCGTCGTCAACTCCGACAGAGTCTCGGCTGGTTTATGAAAACACAAAGTACTACACTGGACTTTGGAAGTATTCATCAAACACTTGATTCATTTCAAACAAGTTAAAATCACATCATCATCTCGGCATATCTATGATCATAAAGTTAACAACTTTTCCAATAACTTTCACATTGTTCAAAGTACATCTCACCCAAGTCCGTTGTCTCACTTCCTAGTATCATCAGCTCTCTTCTCGTCTCACCACACACACTATTTATAGCCGTCTGTCACCCCACACAACCCTATTTATAGCCGTCTGTCACCCCACACAACATTATTTATAGCGCCTCTGTCACCCCACACAACACTATTTATAGCCCCTCTGTAACACCACACAACATTATTTATAGCCCTTCAATCACCCCACACCACACTATTTATAGCCTCTCTGTAACACCACACAACATTATTTATAGCCCCTCTGTAACACCACGCAACATTATTTATAGCCCTTCAATCACCCCACACCACACTATTTATTGCCCCTCTGTAACACCACACAACATTATTTATAGCCCCTCTGTAACACCACGCAACATTATATATAGCCCTTCAATCACCCCACACCACACTATTTATAGCCCCTCTGTAACACCACACAACATTATTTATAGCCCTTCAATCACCCCACACCACACTATTTATAGCCCCTCTGTAACACCACACAACATTATTTATAGCCCCTCTGTAACACCACGCAACATTATTTATAGCCCTTCAATCACCTCACACCACACTATTTATAGCCCCTCTTTAACCCCACATCAATCTATTTATAGCCGTCTGTCACCCCACACACTATTTATAGCCCCTCTGTAACACCACATCACACTATAGCCCCTCTGTTACCACACCACACTATTTATAGCCCCTCTGTCACCCCACACAACACTATTTATAGCCCCTCTGTCACCCCACACAACACTATTTATAGCCCCTCTGTAACACTACACACTATTTATAGCCCCTCTGTCACCCCACTCCACTATTTATAGCCCCTCTGTCACCCCACACAACACTATTTATAGCCCCTCTGTCACCCCACACAACACTATTTATAGCCCCTCTGTAACACTACACACTATTTATAGCCCCTCTGTCACCCCACACAACACTATTTATAGCCCCTCTGTCACCCCACACAACACTATTTATAGCCCCTCTGTCACCCCACACAACACTATTTATAGCCCCTCTGTCACCCCCACACGACACTATTTATAGCCCCTCTGTCACCCCCACACGACACTATTTATAGCCCCTCTGTCACCCCCACACGACACTATTTATAGCCCCTCTGTCACCCCCACACGACACTATTTATAGCCCCTCTGTCACCCCCACACGACACTATTTATAGCCCCTCTGTCACCCCCACACGACACTATTTATAGCCCCTCTGTCACCCCCACACGACACTATTTATAGCCCCTTTGTCACCCCCACACGACACCATTTATAGCCCCTCTGTTACCACACCAAACTATTTATAGCCCCTCTGTCACCCCCACACGACACCATTTATAGCCCCTCTGGCTTCATGAATCCACGACTGACCAAAATTCCCCTTATTATTTACAATTAAACTCCTCTGTTAAGTCACTATCTATCTAGAGCTCACAACAAAATCATTACATTTGAGATCAGCGATTCTCACACCCCAACATCCTCGGTATCCGACCGTGACAGATATGAATCATGTTTTTCAATGCGAATTTATTTTCTGAATATTAATCTCAAACCCGAGACAACGTGACCAATGTATAAAAATAAAAACAGTTTTTGTAAATTTGCAGAGATTATTCCTTGTAAACAAGTTTAAATGTAACATAATTACGTCATGGCATTTCCCATTGAAATGACCCATGGCTAAACCCAAGTGGAAGCTCTTGTTCATGTCTTTACGTCATGTAATATATCAAGTGTCATGGGAACATGACTTTTAAGTTAACATGTCTGAGAGACACGTTTATTTTCATCCCTCTGATCATGTGATCAGTTGAAATTTTCAATAGTTGAAATAATTTTTTTTAGGTTATGCTAATTACCAATGAACGTTCAGATATATTCTGCAATGAGAATCCTTTTAATTAAAAAAAACCAGCTCTTTTTATATTTTTGATGTAGTTTATTAATGTTCTATTTGTTGGATGGGTCGCATACAGAAGATGCATGAGTTTGACAGTACCGACATCTGTGTTTGACAGTACTGACATCTGTGTTTGACAGTACGGACATCTGTGTTTGACAGTACGGACATCTGTGTTTGACAGTACGGACCTCTGTGTTTGACAGTACGGACATCCGTGTTTGACAGTACGGACCTCTGTGTTTGACAGTACAGACCTCTGTGTTTGACAGTACGGACATCTGTGTTTGACAGTACCGACATCTGTGTTTGACATTACGGACATCTGTGTTTGACAGTACGGACCTCTGTGTTTGACAGTACCGACATCTGTGTTTGACAGTACCGACATCTGTGTTTGACAGTACCGACATCTGTGTTTGACAGTACCGACATCTGTGTTTGACATTACGGACATCTGTGTTTGACAGTACCGACATCTGTGTTTGACAGTACGGACATCTGTGTCTGACAGTACCGACATCTGTGTTTGACAGTAATGACCTCTGTGTTCGTCAGTACGGACCTCTGTGTTTGACAGTACGGACATCTGTGTTTGACAGTACCGACATCTGTGTTCGACAGTACGGACATCTGTGTTTGACAGTACCGACATCTGTGTTTGACATTACGGACATCTGTGTTAGACAGTACCGACATCTGTGTTTGACAGTAATGACCTCTGTGTTCGACAGTACGGACCTCTGTGTTTGACAGTACGGACATCCGTGTTTGACAGTACCGACATCTGTGTTTGACAGTACGGACATCTGTGTTTGACAGTACCGACATCTGTGTTTGACAGTAATGACCTCTGTGTTCGTCAGTACGGACCTCTGTGTTTGACAGTACGGACATCTGTGTTTGACAGTACCGACATCTGTGTTTGACAGTACCGACATCTGTGTTTGACAGTACGGACCTATGTGTTAGACAGTACGGAAATATTTATTTGACAGTACGGAAATCTGTGTTTGACTGTACGGACCTATGTGTTTGACAGTACGGACCTCTGTGTTTGACAGTACGGACCTCTGTGTTTGACAGTACGGACCTCTGTGTTTGACAGTACGGACCTCTGTGTTTGACAGTACGGGTCTCTGTGTTTGACAGCACGGACCCCTGTGTTCAAGCCGGAGCTGAAACATACGTTATAGGAACTATTTTGTAGAATGTTAAACGGATGCTAAACTCTGACTTGAAGACATTTCTGAATGTTCCAATGGTCAACTTGATGAGACGCGACTTTCGGGGAAACTGGTGGGGGCACCTCACCATTTATCTGTCTCTACAGTGCTGGCCCGTTACTGGCTTGATTAAACCCAGCGCGACTCAATTTTCTCAAGGTCATTGCCGCGATAACTCCTCCTGGTCTCTGACACACCTACCGCCATTTCTCTCATTCATAAACCTCATAGTGGTCACCAGGGGAAGTAAATAACGCTGACCAAACAAACTAAGGGGAGGAAACTCTGAATAAAATTTGTAAAGAAAACGCTGATTTTACTAAGGGAAGAAAACTCGGATTAACTTAGGGTAGAAAACTCTGACTAAAATCTGGAAAGAAAACGCTGATAGGGTAGAAAACAGTCCGAGCCATGGAAGAAACATTGGACTTAGCCGGTTATATATTATGAGTGAATGACTACAAAGTGATATATAACTATGAATGTAATGAATGACTACAAATGTGATATATAACTATGAATGTAAGGAATGACTACAAATGTGATATATAACTATGAATGTAAGGAATTACTACAAATGTGATATATAACTATGAATGTAATGAATGACTACAAGGTGATATATAACTATGAATGTAAGGAATGACTACAAATGTGATATATAACTATGAATGTAATGAATTACTACAAATGTGATATCTAACTATGAATGTAATGAATGACTACAAATGTGATATCTAACTATGAATGTAATGAATTACTACAAATGTGATATCTAACTATGAATGTAATGAATGACTACATATTAAGGTACACAACTCTAAACAAAAGTTTTAAAAAATGATTTCAACAAAACTTATGGATCAAGGGACATAATTGTTCTTACATGACGATACTCGCGTGTGTCAAACCGTAGTAGCCTTTCATTAGCGGAAGTTGAAGACTAGCTACACATGATGACGTACTTCCTGTAAACCATAATATGTCTTAATGACGCACGATAAATTAACACCGCAGAAAAATAAACTAAAAATAGTTTACCATGAGTTGTATTTCCACATATCTTATAGAAGTATGTTATTTATTTAAAATAATTAGTCTCTATGTTAGCTTAAAAATTGTATGAAATTTTGAAATTTCCTACGCTGCACAAATGGTAGTTCTATATCTCCAGGTTTTCTAAATTTAATAAATATAGACAGGTAAAAAAAAAAAAAACTATTGAATAGGCAGTAGTCAACAGAATCAGAATTTTGGTTTTAAAAAAAATATTTTAAATTATGTTATTTTTTAAAAAAAAAACATAGTTTTTTTTTTTTTTTTACTAACACAGTACAATTTGGGAACCGTTGAGCCTCATTCTCCTTTTTATCAAAACAAAGAAACACATCTTTGTCATAAATTCTCGTCAACAAATCTCAATTTGTACTTCTTTTAGAATGAGCAGCCAACAAAATATTGGAATAGCGCGTGGACATTTGAGATGACGAATAATTGTGGATGCAACTCAACATTCCAAGGATAAATAAAAAAACATGGATCGCTTCACGTGTTTGCACGGCTTAAATATCAGGAAATATTGTTATCGTTCTCCGGGGCCGGAATACACAAATGTTGAGAGATGTTTGCTCTGTCATTCAAAGTAAGCGATTTATTTAAATCGCGCCATGACGCACATCCGGTGTGATGTTGCCAGTTGATTTTTCAAATATCTGATTACCGCGTTAAGTCACGTGTCAGAGGCGAGATCTTCGTTCCAAACTTGGTATTGATGGGCGGGGAAGTCGTACGACTCTCAGCATAACAAGACGTGCCGCCCGGGGCCTCAATCTTGTCCATCTGATCCTTGCTGCTGGCGTCCGTCTGTCAAAATGGGAGGCGGGTGTAGACGTAACGTCACAATGCTGGAGAGGTCACGCCAGAACGTGATGATAACGGAGACTTGACGTCATAAAGGGACAAATGCGTAGACTTGACGTCATATGAGAATGATGTTGCAGACTTGACGTCATAATGGGAAAAGCGCGTAGAATTGACGTCACAAGGGCGTGACGGGACAGACTTGACGTCATAATGGGACAAAGGCGTACACTTGACGTCACAAGGGGATTGTTTGTGCTGACGTCGTTGAAGAAAATCCCAAGACCTTGGAGTTTTCTTTAAAGAGATTTGTCTGTTCCACAGAGAGCAAATCACATCCTTCCACGCATCTTGATATCCCATGGGAACATCGTGTGTGAACACGTGTTGGCCCCAGCTAAGTCGCTTGGGTTGTTGAAATAATCATTGTATTCTTATCATTTCGCTTACAGCTCTGTACTCAACAGTTTTATCCACCTTCCCCTACCACTCACTGGACAGGCACGTGATCGGCTGACGTCATAGTTACCTTACACAACAGGAATGACATAAAACTTTACTTGTGTCCATTCGAAGACTTAATTTGATCTCTATCTTAAAGTTTGTTCTTATAAGACAAAAAGACAAAAACACCTCAAATGAAGGGACATTCTCCCAACCCAGTCCTTTGGCCAACCTCAAACCTCCGCCAACCCAGTCCCTTGGCCAACCTAAAACCTCAGCCAACCCAGTCCTTTATCATACAACTACCTTCCGCCAACCACATCCCTTGACGTTTCCCAACTGTCGCTAAGCCAGCCCTTTGGCATAGCACATTTCAGCGTAAACCCAGTCATTTGGCATAGCACAATCCCCGCCAACCCAGCCCTTTGGCATAACACATTTCAGCGTAAACCCAGTCATTTGGCATAACACAATCCCCGCCAACCCAGTCCTTTGGCATGTCTCAACCCCTTAGCTTTATTTCATAACCATGGTTTATTTAATTATTCCCAACACTTACGACAAGAACGCTTTGCCAGATTTGTCCTAGTTTGTTATTGCTAGATTAATAACCAAGGTAGCTGTTAGCTATTAGCCTGACACATAAATGCACCCATTATTTTTATGTGAAAGGTTTGAATCTATGGGTGAGGTTGTAATGTGTGGGTGTGAGAGAGAGAGTATGTGTGTGGGAGATGTGTGGGTGAGAGAGAGTGTGTGTGTGGGAGGTGTATGGGTATGTATAAGCGTGTTAAAGGGGTCTAACGAATTATGGCTCCGGCTCCTGAAAATACGGAATGTGTCCATTTTTACAAATCTTGCTCCGGCAGGATACCACTTCATAAATCCGGCCAAATCCGGCTGGTCGGTAAAGTCCTAATCTATACTAATAAAAGATAAAGCCCTCACTGACTGACTGACTCACTCACTCACTCATTTATCACTAATTCTCCAACTACCCGTGTAGGTAGAAGCATGAAACTTTGGGAAGTTGCTGGGTACTCTCTCACTACGAAAATTTGCAAAAAAGTATTTTAAAAATCTCTCTCTTGTGGGGCCGGGGGCCCAGAAACTTTTTTCCTTAAATAAGCTATATACTAATTAAAAATCAATAATTCTTTAACTTCCCATGTAGGTAGAAGCATGAAACTTTGGGAGGTTGTTGGGTACACTCTGACTACGAAAATTGGCGAAAAGAATTTTTAAAATCTCACTCGTGTGGGGCCGGGGGCCCAAAAACTATTTTTTTTACCTACATCACTAATTCTTCAACTTCCCGTGCAGATAGAAGCATGAAATTTTAGGAAGTTTTTGTGTACCCTCTTACAACAAAATTTGGCGAAATAGAATTTTTAAATTCATACTCATGGGGGCCGGGGCCCCAGAAATGTTTTTTTTTTTACCTTATATAAGATATATACTAACTGAAAATCAATAATTCTTCTATTTCCCGTGTAGGTAGAAGCATGAAACTTTAAAAAATTTTGAGTACATGCTTCCGACGATAATTGGCAAAACAGAATATTAAATTTCCCCGAAAACCATTTTTACATTATATATGCTATATATAAATTAAAAATCACCAATTCTCCTATTTCCCGAGTAGGTAGACTCATCAAAGGTTGGAGAGTTGATAAATACACTTTCACGATGCTAGCAGGTGAAATATTTTTTTAAATATCTCTTACTGGGGGGCTGGTGGCCTAAATTTAAAAACTGAAAATCACTAATTCTGCCCATGTAGGTAGAAAGCATGAAACTTTAGGAAGTTAATGAGTACAATCTCCCGATGATAATTGGCGAAAGAGAACGTTAAATTCCCACTCATAGAGATACTGAGGCCCAAAAATAATGGGGTCCCAAAAAAGTTTTTTTTTCCCTTTTATGAGCTATTTATAAGTTGCAAATCATTAATTCTCCTATTTCCCGTATAGTTAGAAGCATGAAACTTTGTAAATTTTTTGAGTTCATGCTTCCAATGATAATTTGCAAAAGAGAATGTTAAATTTCCAACTAATGGGGGCCGGGGCCCCAAAAACGTTTTTTCCTTATATGAGCTATATAAAATTTGAAAATCACTGATTCTCCTATTTACCATATAGGTAGAAGCATGAAACTTTGGAAATTTTTCGAGTAGAAGCTCTTGACGAAAATATGCAAAAAGAATGTTAGATTTCCTACTAATTGGTAACCAGGGGCCCAAATATATTTTTTCTTATATTAAAAACTGACTCATCACTAATTCTTCAATTTTCCGTGTAAGTAGGAGCATGAAACTTTGGGTAATTGTTAAGTACCCTCTCACGACGAATTTTTATGTAAAAGAATTTTGAAATACACACTTATGGGGGCTGGGGCTAAAAAAAAAAGTTTGTTTTCTTTTATGAGATTTATAAAAATTGAAAATCACTAATTCTCCTACTTTTTACGTAGGTAGACTCATGAAACGTTGGAGAATGGATAATAGTATTACACTTTCACGATGGTAGCAGGTGAAAAAATATTTAAAATATCTCTTAATGGGGGTGAGGGGGGGCAAAAGTAGTTTTTTCCCTAATATAATCTATTTAAAAATTTAACATCAATAATTCTCCCTTTCCCCATGTATGTAGAAGCATGAAACTTTGGGAAGATGTTGAGTACAATCTGCCGATGAAAGTTGGCGAAAAGAAATGGTAAATTTTCACTCATAGGGGGCCGGGGGCCCAAATATAATTTTTTCTTATATTAAAAACCGACTCATCACAAATTCCACAATTCATCGTGTAGGTAAAAACATAAAACTTTTGGAAGTTGTTGGGTATCCTCTCACGACGAAAATTGGCGTAAAATAATTTTAAAATGCACACTCATGAGGGCCGGGGCCGGAAAAAATGTGTTTTTGCCTTATATGTGCTTTATAAAAATTGAAAATCACTACTTCTCTTATTTCCTAAATAGGCAAACGCATGAAAATTTGGGGTTTGTTAAATACCCTTCCACGATGGTAGCAGGTGAAAAATTATTTAAAATATCCCTTACTGGGGGCTGGGGGCTTAAATGTAGTTTTTTCCTAATATTAACTATATAAAAAGGAAAAATCACTAATTCTTCCATTCCCATGTAGGTAAAAGCATAAAACTTTTGGAAGTTGTTGGGTACCCTCTCACGACTTAAAGTGGGGTAATATAATTTTAAAATTCACATTCATTGGGGCTTGGGCCTCAAAAACGTGTTGTTTCCTAATATGTGCTATTTACAAATTGAAAATCACTATTTTTACTTTTTCCAAAATATGTAAACTCGTGTAACTTTGGGGGTTTGTTAAATACACTTCCGTGATGGCAGCAGGTAAAATAATATTTAAAATATACCTTGCTGGGCGCCGGGGGCCTAAATATAGTTTTTTATGCACTCACTCACTCATCACTAATTCTCCAACTTCCCGCAGCAACGCGCGGGGAAATCGCTAGTTTATATATATTCTTAATGGCTCCGGCTGTGGCAAATCCGGAATCTGGCCATTTTTTTTACAAATCTGGCTCTGGCTCCACCTCAGGCTGGATTTTACTTCATAAATCCGGACAAATCCGGCTGCCGGTTTTAAATTTTTTATTCCGGTACATTCCTAATATATTGTAAGCTTTCTGTCTGTCTGTCTGTCTGCCTGTCTGTCTGTCTGTCTGTCTGTCTGTCTCTCTCTATCTATCTATCTATCTCTCCCCCTCTCTCTCTGTCTCTGTCTCTCTCTCCCTCTCTCTCTGTCTGTCTGTCTCTCTCTATCTCTCTCCTCTCTCACTGTCTGTCTGTCTGTCTGTCTCTCTCTATCTATCTATCTATCTCTCCCCCTCTCTCTCTGTCTCTGTCTCTCTCTCCCTCTCTCTCTGTCTGTCTGTCTCTCTCTATCTCTCTCCTCTCTCACTGTCTGTCTGTGTCTTTCTCTCTATCTATCTCTCTCTCTCTCTCCCTCTCTCGGGTAAACTTATTTATAAACGTATAACATGTTACAGAACTAGAAATCCCGTTTCTCTAGTTGAGGGGTGTACAGTATACACCTCTGTGGCCCGTCTTTAAACCTCAGTTCAATTAATACTCTCGAGATTTCTGTCTCGCCACCAGATATTGCCCCCCCCCCCCACACACAGTTTAGAGATGCTCGCATAAAGAAAGATCATTTCTCGCTCTTCTCGTGGACGGACGTCGTGGTGTGAAGAATGGGGTAAGAATTGCTGGGGAGTAGGGAGGGGCTGTTCATGGGCGGGGGGAGGGGAGAGAAGGGTGTGGTCCAAGTGGGTGGTCGACGTTTCTAAAAATAACATAAAAATATCGATAACATAATGTACATAAAAAAATAAAAACTGTCTGACATTATTTTCACTTGCTGGATGCTGGATATCGATAATCCATCGAGGAAATCGATATTTTATTTAAATAAAGCGGATCATTTTCGACGCTGGTCCTGTAGTATCGCGGTGGGATTAAAGTTGGGGGTAGTCGTCTGAAGAGCAATCGATTCTGGCGAGGTGTGAGGCGCCGTGTGGTGGGATGTACAGAGTTGTCACGTGACATTCAAAGGTTTGAAATGTTTAGTGTGACATCAGCGACCAATGATATAATGGGGATGGAGGTGGGGCCAAGGGGCATCACCACGGGGATACATAATATAAAAGTACATGTTGTAAGTTCAACAGAACACTCTTGTTTTTATTACATTAAAAAAATTCCAAAAAGGGAGGTAATTAAGTAGATCGCTAAAGGCTACACCCATTTCAACTCCGTTAATATTAGAGTCAGTACGCCTTTAACATGTGGAGATAATGAGTGGTGTACGAGAGTAATTCCCCTTTTCCCATTTTTATAAGGAAATCGTTTTGTTAGGATGGAGGGGTATAGATTTTTTCATTATAGATAGTGCAAAGGACGTGGGGGGGGGGGGGG
>MUZC01001198.1:46748-57804 GCA_002072015.1 Radix auricularia | reverse complement strand
CCGCCCCCCCCCCTCACATAAAATGTCTTCTTTCACACCTCCATCTGACGTAAGTTATTAGCCGCCTCGTCGATATCATTTTCTATACATTATTTAATGTTCTATCCACTTGTGTGGATGAATGGATTACATCCACAATCACAACATTTAACTTGTGTGGATGGATGGATCACATCCACAATCGCAACATTTAACTTGTGTGGATGGATGGCTCATATCCACAATCACAACATTTAACTTGTGTGGATGAATGGATCACATCCACATCACAACCTTTAACTTGTGTGGATGAATGGATCACATCCACAATCACAACATTTAACTTGTGTGGATGTATGGATCACATCCACAATCACAACCTTTAACTTGTGTGGATGGATGGATCACATCCACAATCACAACATTTAACTTGTGTGGATGGATGGATCACATCCACATCACAACCTTTAACTTGTGTGGATGGATGGATCACATCCACATCACAACCTTTAACTTGTGTGGATGGATGGATCACATCCACAATCACAACCTTTAACTTGTGTGGATGGATGGATCACATCCACAATCGCAACATTTAACTTGTGTGGATGGATGGCTCATATCTACAATCACAATATTTATTCTGTGTGGATGGCTCACATCTACAATCACAATATTTATTTTGTGTGGATGGCTCACATCTACAATCACAATATTTATTTTGTGTGGATGGCTCACATCTACAATCTCAATATTTATTTTGTGTGGATGGCTCACATCTACAATCACAATATTTAATTTGCTCTTGACTCCACAAATATTTTGACAGTTACCCTACCATGTGCCTCATTGAATTTCATCACAGTTTGTTTCGGCAAGAATACTAAGTTTTACATTTTATGTATTGCTGGTTCATATCCTAGTCCTACTCAACACAAAAAGATTCACATTTTTAAATTCCAGACCACCCATTTAAATTTAACAGTAGATATCCAAAAGTAGACTCGAACATAAGTGGAATTATATGAAATGGGAAGCGACAATCCCAATCTATTTTAGCCAGTTGGAGATATTATATTAGTTCTTCTTTCAGACTTTTACATCATTTCAGCTCTTGATGTACTCACAAATGTTGGAGGAAAGGAAATAACTCAAATTAGTATGTCACTTAAGTATATTATTATTGACTAGTAATTTGATTGATGCACGTCTTGTAACACACCTAGCTGTAGTCATTTTAGCACGTTTGAGAACCAAATAAAATAGAAATTGAGATCTAACAATTTTTTCTCATCACTAGATCTATATTGACACCAGAGATTAATGCCGTCAGATCTTGTTATGAAAACCATTTTTTTTTTAAGGAACTATTCTTATTTTATCGCATATGTTCAAATCGCTTTTTCAATAGTAAAGATAACTGCGTTGTACGCTAAGCCTTAGTTCATGACATACTTGTATTTTATAAGAGTTTTATAAGAGTTTTAAATGATGCTAAATTGTTGGTTTTCATGGGTTTTATACGGCAATCACTACCCGCCCCCGAATACCAGACGGGAAGAAGGAGAATTTTGTGTTTGTTCTTGCATAAGAAATAATAACATTATTTGTACCCCTGTGTTTATGTGATAGTTGGCTCATGTTGTTTAACTGATAGTTGGCTCATGTTGTTTAACTGATAGTTGGGTCAGGTTGTTTAACTGATAGTTGGGTCAGGTTGTTTATCTGATAGTTGGGTCAGGTTGTTTATCTGATAGTTGGCTCGTGTTGTTTAACTGATAGTTGGGTCAGGTTGTTTATCTGATAGTTGGGTCAGGTTGTTTAACTGATAGTTGGGTCAGGTTGTTTAACTGATAGTTGGGTCAGGTTGTTTAACTGATAGTTGGGTCAGGTTGTTTACCTGATAGTTGGCTCAGGTTGTTTAACTGATAGTTGGGTCAGGTTGTTTATCTGATAGTTGGCTCATGTTGTTTATCTGATAGTTGGCTCATGTTGTTTATCTGATAGTTGGCTCATGTTGTTTATCTGATAGTTGGCTCAGGTTGTTTAACTGATAGTTGGCTCAGATTGTTTACCTGATAGTTGGCTCATGTTGTTTATCTGATAGTTGGCTCATGTTGTTTATCTGATAGTTGGCTCATGTTGTTTATCTGATAGTTGGCTCAGGTTGTTTACCTGATAGTTGGCTCATGTTGTTTATCTGATATTTGGCTCACGTTGTTTATCTGATAGTTGGCTCACGTTGCTACCAAATGTGGAGCTCTGCCGTTAGAGAAGAAGTCAATATAATTCACTCTGTCATTTCAGGTTTCAAGCCAGTCTCTGATCGATGAACAAAGAAAACCTTCCTTAAAATAGTCCCGTCTCCCGCACACGAGGTAATTATCCGCTCAATTAAAGCAAATCTTCCTGAACTTTCCACCAAGGCGCGGAGTAAGCGGAGGTAACTGTCGACCAATGGGAGATGTCGAATGGCGGGCGACCGTGAACGGGGGAGGGGGCGGCTGACACCTGTGCCGCAATGCTCTCGATCCCAGGCCAGGCACGCAGAGACCCGCCCGACAAATGCCCAGTCGGGGACCCGGCGACTTTCGGAGGAAACGTTTCCACGGCATCCCAGGATAAACAACACGGAGGACGGGCGCCTGAGATCGACACGGCGGCGGTGGGGAGGGGGGCGATTCCTTGTGGCGATCAGCAGACGACAAAGCATGCAGTGCCAGACAATGCCCATGTGCCGGGCCAGCAGGGTTGGATACGTCACCTTTCACCGCAGCACGGGCGCGCGCCACTGAGCCGACCCCCGTGTAAACACAACCAGCAGAAACCGAAGCCGAACGACGCGTTGACCTCTGACCCCTCATTCCCGTTCTTTCAAGATGGCGCACAGGAAAACAGCCCGGGGCAGATTGCTGGCGATCACAACACTTCCGGTGCGAGTGATAGCCCATTAGGACCGAAAAGGGAGCTTACCAGCGGGGAAGTAGCGAGTTTGAGAAAGGATTTCGCAACAAAGGGGGATTACTCCGAACCTGCTCTCTCCACATCGCCGACCGTTTCCCCGCGCTTCGCCAGATGCAAACGTCAAAGCCGCGTACACTCGGCAGACGAGCCGAACTTTGAACACGCCGTCAGGGAAATTCTTTCCATCGGTGACAAGAGGAGTGAACTGTGTTGTAAGTTCTATCTGGAGGGTAAGTCTCTAGACGACCCGACTGATAAGTCACCCAACAGCCCCCTGCCCTCGGTCGATTCCACGAACGCGCCGGATGTGTGTCAGAGCCACGAGGAGTCTGTGCGCAAGCGTTCCAAGGAGGCGCTCTGCATCGACAAACGCTCCTCGGCTGACAGAGAGTCGGTAATTTCCGTGACCACCACGAGCGATGGCCACCGCTCCGATTCTTGCAACGACTTCGGGGATAAGAAAAAGCAGAAGAAGAAGAAGACCAAAGTCAAACACGGCAGCGACAACGACAAATCAAATCTTTCGCTCAACGTCACCGGCCGGACCAACGGTCACCAACATCACCAGGACGGCAACACCGACGAGGACTCCACCAGACCCCCGTCCGCCTGCAGCAGCACCAAAGGCCAGTCGCGTCGTTTCGCCAAGCGTGGCATGTTCCCTGGTTCCAACTGGAGGAGACTGCGGAACACACTGAAAGCCGCCAATGAAATGCAAAGCACCAAGAAAGGCAAACACGCGCTCAATCGGGAAGACTCTTTTCTCAGGAAATTCTCCACGAGGAACCACCAAAACGCTCAGAACACTTCGCAGTCCACAGACGAGGACGTGCCGAGGGGGTACGACTCCTCGGAGAAATACGACGGCCGCCTCGTTATCCAACACGACGGGAACTTCATGTTCTACTGGCTGGGGGTCGTGACCGTGTCCGTGCTCTACAACGTGTGGACCCCCATCGCGAGGGAGGCCTTCAAGGAGATCCAGGAGGGCTGCTACCCTTGCTGGTTCTCGTTCGACGCAATATTCGATATCATCTACGTCTGCGACATCATCGTGCAGTTCCGCACCGGTTACCTGGACCAGGGGCTCATGGTCTACGACTCGAAAAAACTCAGGGAGCGCTACACCAAATCCAAAGTGATCTACGTGGACTTCCTGAGTCTGTTACCGTTGGATCTATTGCAGCTTGTCATCGGCGTTCACCCGATGATACGATTCCCGCGGTTCCTGAAGGTTTATCGGACGTTTCGATTCCTGCACATGCTCGAGTCAAGGACGGCGTACCCCAACTTGATCCGGGTCATCAATCTGACCCACATTCTGTTCCTCGGAGCCCACTGGTTCGCCGCCTTTTACTACATGATTAGCGAGGCGGAGGATTTCAAGGGCGATTGGGCGTATCCGAAACCGGTCGGAGATTTTGCCGACGTCAACCGGAAGTATCTTCGATCGCTATTCTGGTCGACCTTGACACTTACAACTATTGGTGACCTTCCGCCCCCTGACAATAATAATGAGTAAGTATGTGGGTTTCTTTTCTTTAGTCTTTACTTTAAGATTCAGCCCTGCCGAAAAAGCTTGTAGGTTGAAAAGTTTCCTTTTAATTTTTAAAAACATCTAATTATCTTAAACACTTTTATAACACTTAACAATTATCAATACTTTCTAAATACTTTTTTTTTAATGATGCGTATTATGTTATTAGGCTAGTCTGTTATTCTATCATATAATTATTATCTTAAGAATAGTTTTCGTATGACACAATAAAAACATGACAGCCGAGTAGTTTCTATTATACAAGATAACCTCTTTATTAATTAGTGATTTTTGAACCCCTAGACTTGTATTTATTGTGGTTCTTTAAACACAGTCCTTATAAAAGCGTTTGTATTAAACTTGTACAGACCCATCGATATCAATTTGATGTGCACATCATCAATCACCCGTGGTGCAAGATGAACCTTCAAGATTAAATCAATCACACCTATCTCATAGCTGGCAAAAAATACTTCATAAAAAATTCTCATTGAGATTATAGTGAAAACATGACACAGATATAAGATTTTAGTGATTTTAAACGAAAGATTGTTTTACTTTTATACTATGAATTAATATGTCAGTATATTAAGCTCTTCGTCCTGTTTTTGTGCTAATCCTGTGTATGTATATTAAACTTTTAAAGCTGTCTGTATGATAAATTATTAATCCTGTCTATGTATTAAGACTCCTAATCCTGTCTATATTTAAAACTCTTAATCCTGTGTATGTATTAAGCAATTAGTCGTGTCTTTATACTTTATACCAAACTTTTATTTCTCAAAATCTTAATCTTGTCTATATATCAAACTCTTAATCTTGTCTATATATCAAACTCTTAATCTTGTCTATATATCAAACTCTTAATCTTGTCTATATATCAAACTCTTTATACTGTCTATATATCAAACTTTTAATCTTGTCTATATATCAAACTCTTAATCTTGTCTATATATCAAACTATTTATACTGTCTATATATCAAACTCTTTATACTGTCTATATATCAAACTCTTAATCTTGTCTATATATCAAACACTTAATCTTGTCTATATATCAAACTCTTTATACTGTCTACATATCAAGCTCTTAATCTTGTCTATATATCAAACTCTTAATCTTGTCTATATATCAAACTCTTTATCTTGTCTATATATCAAACTCTTAATCTTTTCTATATATCAAACTTTTAATCTTGTCTATATATCAAACTCTTTATCCTGTCTATATATCAAACTCTTTATCCTGTCTATATATCAAACTTTTAATCTTGTCTATATATCAAACTCCTAATCCTGGCTATGTATCAAAATCTTAATCCTGTCTATATATCAAACTCTTAATCTTGTCTATATATCAAACTCTTAATCCTGTCTATATATCAAAATCTTAATTCTGTCTATATCGAACTCTTAATCCTGTCTATATATCAAACTCTTTATCCTGTCTATATATCAAAATCTTAATCCTGTCTATATATCAAACTCTTTATCCTGTCTATATATCAAAATCTTAATCCTGTCTATATATCAAAATCTTAATCCTGTCTATATATCAAAATCTTTATCCTGTCTATATATCAAAATCTTAATCCTGTCTATATATCAAAATCTTAATCCTGTCTATATATCAAAATCTTAATCATGTCTATATATCAAAATCTTA
Organism: Radix auricularia; assembly: GCA_002072015.1. Classification (NCBI taxonomy): domain Eukaryota; kingdom Metazoa; phylum Mollusca; class Gastropoda; family Lymnaeidae; genus Radix; species Radix auricularia. The sequence continues at coordinate 51,660 of MUZC01001198.1, read as the reverse complement.
ATCCTGGCTATATATCAAACCCTTAATTCTGTCTATATATCGAACTATTAATCCTGTCTATATATCGAACTCTTAATCCTGTCTATATATCAAAATCTTAATTATATGTGCGTAGACCTGATACCCCACATATGTATTAAGTATCGGTCGTTTGCTTAGAAAAACTTTTTTTTTAAATCCTATATAATAACTTGTAGTGTCTGAGCCCTTGCCGAAAAGACTTTTGATCGATTTTAACCCACTTCCTCGTAAGCTACCGAGGTGAAATTTTGCAGGCAGGCTCGTTCCGATGATAAAAATCAAAATTTCAGATCTATCGAATGTACTGTAATTGAATTATAGAATTTTTAAATTATATTTTTTATCTCAACGTATCCTGTTAATTTTCGAGATAGAGTGTTGTGGTGCGTAATATGTCCTAAAACATTTCATGTGGCGCAATAAGGTGCGCTTTACATTGACATTACTTTAAAAAAATATATTCACGATCGGTGCGCATTATATTAAACACGTTTTACGAGACATAACTAGAATTTGTATTTTCGGATTGTTTTGCCCTGCGTATTATAATGAACATCCTTAGAGTTATGTCTGGTATATAAAGGATTTATAGACCCCCCCCACACCTCCCCTCCCCAGGGCGGTCCCCTATTAGTCAGAGGACAGCCCATGAATGTCACGTGAGAAAGTGCGAGATTGAGAGGAGGTCACGTGACGGACGTAAGAGATAGACCAGAATGCACTAGAAGAGTGGAGAAGGCACTAGAAGAGTGGAGAAGGCACTAGAAGAGTGGAGAAGGCACTAGAAGAGTGGAGAAGGCACTAGAGAGAGACAGGTGGTGATTTCAGTGTCTCTGACAAGTTTCATCTTGTAAACTTGTATACACATCACATGTTGCGGGATTAAACTTATTTTGTGGATATTGAGTATTTCAAACTTGTTATTGTGAGAAAGAAAGATATTATTGTCTAGTAACGCCTACAAGAAAACGGGAAAATTAACCCTGTTACAGTACACCTTAGAACACGAGTGAAAGTGCCTTCTACAAAAGTTGACGCCTACAAGAAAACGGAGGGGGGGGGGGAATTAACCCCGTTACAGTACACCCTAAATTAACCCCGTTACAGTACACCTTAGAACACGATTGAAAGTGCCTTCCACAAAAGTTGACGCCTACAAGTAAACGGGGAAATTAACCCCGTTACAGTACACCCTAGAACACAATTGAAAGTGTCTTCCACAAAACTTGGCCTAACAAATGAGGGATGGATTTTCCCTCAGTCGACTCGCTACAGCCTCGGCGCCACCCTGACTCAGCAAACGAGTCTAGTATCCAAGGATTGTCGCTAGACAGTAGACATCTCATAATGGGCTCCACTTCACTGTACAGTATTAAAATTTAACGTAACAGCTTCGCTTTTACTGAGTGATCAATTTTTTACTGAGTGATCAATATTTTACTGAGTGATCAATATTTTACTGAGTGATCAATATTTTACAGAGTGATCAATATTTTTACTGAGTGATCAATATTTTACTGAGTGATCAATATTTTACTGAGTGATCAATATTTTACAGAGTGATCAATATTTTACTGAGTGATCAATATTTTACTGAGTGATCAATATTTTACTGAGTGATCAATATTTTACTGAGTGATCAATATTTTGCTCGTTTTACCCGTCAAACCAAACAGATTCCGAGATTCATAAGTTTAAAAAAAAAACAACAACAACAACACAATTTGAATAGTCTTAGGATTAGGATAATGTTAGCCTTCAAGTTTTCACCAATGTAAATGATCTTTTATTTACCTTTACATCCGGTACCAAGGCTGATATTACCCTTCATGTTATCACCCCTGTAAATGATCTTTTATTTGACGTTAACACCTGTACCATGGAGGAAGAGTCCACCCTCTAATTAAACGGTTCTCATATTGTCATCAAATGACACTAGCCACACTTATCTGTTGATGTATCAATGATATCCGAAAACAACGTTGCCTTGCTGTGAATCAATTGTTCTATGAAGAAATAAATTTCCCCTTGTTCAACAAAATAATCTAAAGCTATCTGAATAATATATTGATAGTCGTCTTGAGATAAATGATTAGAGAACTTAAACATAGACAGTAATTATAGATGAATGGTTAGAGAACTTAAACATAGACAGTAATTATAGATGAATGGTTAGAGAACTTAAACATAGACAGTAATTATAAATGAATGGTTAGAGAACTTAAACATAGACAGTAATTATAGATGAATGATTAGAGAACTTAAACATAGACAGTAATTATAAATGAATGATTAGAGAACTTAAACATAGACAGTAATTATAGATGTGCATCATACGCACACTTATTATTAGTGTTTTTGTCAAAAGCTGATCTAAAAGTTCTATGATATGATCAAATAAAGTTTTTAAAAAAGAAACAAAGCAATTTTTTCTTGTATGTAGATCTATCTGTTGCCCTATAATTCATAAATAATCAAGATCCTCAGACTTGTAAACAAAGATGGTAATACAAAAAATTGTTAAGGCTACATGTAGCGTTAAATTCCAGCTTGGAAATGAAACACAGCAAAAATCTAAATCAGTTCCCAGACACATGGATCCCAAAATAATTATTGTTCAAAATGCAAATCCCAGTTGGGAATCTGAAGGTGGAAGTGGTTGCTTGAACAAACAAGAGAAAACCAAAACTGCATCAACATTTAATCTATTATAAAAACACAAGAATACAGACAAGCAAGTGATGAACGTAGGACGCAATAATCTTCTGCATAGAAGGTGCGCCTGTAGTACATGATAAGCAAAGAGACCTGGCACATGAATCGACGGCGAATAACGGAAGGCTTCTGGGTATATTATATTAGAAGCCGCAGATGAATGAATGAATGACATCTTCTATAGTGCTAACACCATCCATACTAACACTATCCATGCTAACACTTTCCACGCATACACCATACACGCTAACACTATCCACGCTAACACTATCTATGCTAACACTATCCACGCTAACACTATCCATGCTAACACCATCCACGCTAACACCATCCATGCTAACACCATCCATGCTAACACTATCCATGCTAACACTATCCATGCTAACACCATCCACGCTAACACCATCCACGCTAACACCATCCATGCTAACACTATCCATGCTAACACTATCCATGCTAACACCATCCACGCTAACACCATCCATGCTAACACCATCCATGCTAACACTATCCATGCTAACACTATCCATGCTAACACCATCCACGCATACACCATCCACGCTAACACCATCCATGCTAACACTATCCATGCTAACACCATCCATGCTAACACCATCCATACTAACACCATCCATACTAACACCATCCATGCTAACACTATCCATGCTTACACTATTTATACTAACACCATCCATACTAACACTATCCACGCTAACACTATCCATGCTAACACTATCCATGCTAACACTATCCATGCTTACACTATCCATACTAACACCATCCATACTAACACTATCCACGCTAACACCATCCACGCTAACACTATCCATGCTAACACTATCCACACTAACACTATCCATGCTAACACTATCCACGCTAACACTATCCATGCTAACACTATCCACACTAACACTATCCATGCTAACACTATCCATGCTTACACTATCCATGCTAACACCATCCATGCTAACACTATCCATGCTTACACTATCCATGCTAACACTATCCATGCTAACACTATCCATGCTTACACTATCCATGCTAACACCATCCATGCTAACACTATCCACGCTAACACTATCCATGCTAACACCGTCCACGCTAACACTATCCATGCTTACACTATCCATACTAACACTATCCATGCTAACACTATCCATGCTAACACTATCCATGCTAACACTATCCATACTAACACCATCCATACTAACACTATCCACGCTAACACTATCCATGCTAACACTATCCATGCTGACATCATCCATGCTAACACTATCCATGCTAACACTATCCATGCTAACACTATCCATGCTAACACCATCCATGCTAACACCATCCACACTAACACTATCCATGCTAACACTATCCACGCTAACACTATCCACGCTAACACTATCCATGCTAACACTATCCATGCTAACACTATCCATGCTAACACCATCCATGCTAACACTATCCACGCTAACACCATCCATGCTAACACCATCCATACTAACACTATCCACGCTAACACTATCCATGCTAGACTAGAATGTTCGCTGCACTCTGATTTTCAAAAACTTTATAAAATTAAATTAAAAAATCTATAAATTTTGCTTAAATTTTTCTATGAATTTGAACGAATTTGTTTCCAACTAAAAACAAGTTGGAATTAACAACTACGACTACGACCCAAAAACAGTATCGTAACTGTATCACTATTGTAACTCTAAGACTATTGTAACTATAAGAGTATCGTAACTGTATCACTATTGTAACTCCAAGACTATTGTAACTATAAGAGTATCGCGACTGTAAGTTTTGTAACTGTAACAGTGTTTTAACTTTAAAAGCATTGGAGCTGTAGCAATATTATTACACTATACTTTTATTAAATAGGAAGTTGAAACAGTTTTGCAGATGTGCTTTCGATCTAAATGAGTAGACTATTTTTTATGCCGTAAGATTGCATAGTCTATAGATCTAATTTATTGGTGTCAATAGTCTGAGGCAGTAATATCTAGAAACTAATCTTGATAACATTATATTTAACGAACTTTCCCGCACATATCATATCAAGAATGTGTGTGTGTGTACGTGTGTGCGTGTGTGTGTGGTGCGTGTGTGTGTGGTGTGTTTGGTGTATGTGTGTGTGTGTGTGGTGTGTGTGCGTGTGTGTGTGGTGTGTGTGTGTGTG
>MUZC01001198.1:24281-43317 GCA_002072015.1 Radix auricularia | reverse complement strand
CTACATTCGTGTAGTGAACTAAGGGGTGTGGCTACATTTATGTAGTGAACTAAGGGGTGTGACTATATTCAAGTAGTGAACTAAGGGGTGTGGCTACATTCAAGTAGTGAACTAAGGGGTGTGATGACATTCATGTAGTGAACTAAGGGGTGTGGCAACATTCAAGTAGTGAACTAAGGGGTGTGGCTATACTGTCGTGTACCGTTGTCTAGGGTTTTAGGTCCCGAGGCTTACACTCCAACACTGTTGTACAATCAATGTAACACAAGTCCTTTTTAACAGCAAACCTTCTTTATTTACATTCCAAGACACTTGTCAACTATGTACACTTCTGGTCGTCTCACGAACACATATCTCCGTGTCTCTCAGTTACCATCTAGCCCCGCTGTACCGTCCTACCAACTAACACGGCCTCTCTAACAGTTGCGGTAATCTCGTGTTCTGACACTGGTGACTTGTCTACACCCCGCTGCTCTCTACAACATAACATCTTGTCCGTCTCTGTCTTACACAGCGAGACCCACGAGTTATATACCCGGGGTCTCTGGACATACCTTGCGTGGCCTGAGCAAACGCTCCCCTCGTGACATGAACTCGAGTGAACTCGTTCAGAGTTCAAAACATGAGCCCGTGACCAGGCAATATTCCAAATGACAACCGCAGTGGTTCTCATACCCCTGACATATACATTCAAGTAGTGAACTAAGGGGTGTGGTGACATTCATGTAGTGAACTAAGGGGTGTGGTGACATTCATGTAGTGAACTAAGGGGTGTGGCGACACTCATATTATTAATTATAGTAGTTCTTTATATATTATAACTTTGCAATAAGTAGCAATCAACTCAACCCCTCTAATTTAGAAACTGCCTGACTGGCAGGGATGAATGCCCGCCCCTCCTTACCCCTTTCTGCCTCTTACTTGCAGGATCAGTAGACTAGCGTACTCCTACCATACCCCATTCCACTCAGATTGATCAATAAACAGACCTACCAGTGACCTACCGGTGTCTATCAATAAATAGACCTACCGGTGTCTAGGGCCCCATTCATGTGCATGTTTAACTTATCAAACGAATAACGTCTAATGGTTTTAACCGGAAAGACGAGTGGGAGATTTTTTTTTAACATAACAACATAAAGCATGTCAACAAAAGGGTAGTGGGGTAAATGTCATTACTGGTGTAAACAGGGGCGTGCCACATTCGTAAAGGTGTGGCGTTTAAAAAATGTTTTCAATACTGAGCTACAGTTCGCTCTCTATAACGCTACAGTAATTGTTCCAGTTTGTCATTCTCATTGTGTTCAGTGCAGGTTCTCATTGTGTTCAGTGCAGGTTCTCATTGTGTTCAGTGCAGGTTCCATTGTGTTCAGTGCAGGTTCTCATTGTGTTCAGTGCAGGTTCTCATTGTGTTCAGTGCAGGTTCTCATTGTGTTCAGTGCAGGTTCGATCCCGGCCCAACTTGGTTTTTTAAAAAAATATTTAAAAGAAAACAAAACAAAAAACTATTGAACTTAGAGCAGAATGAATCCTGTGTAAACAATTCTCTGCCATCGTAACGTAGTGACTGAATGAAGCGAATGCTTTACCTTGTTTACTTTCGTGAAAACAGGTCGTACCGGTTTTTTTTTAATGTGTGATATAGGCAGTATCTGATAGACAGCTTCTCCTTTTAATATTTACGGGCCGCTTGATATACGTCACACGGCCAGTAGAGATTTGCCCCAGGTCAGTTGATATACGTCACACGGCCAGTAGAGATTTGTCCCAGGTCAGTTGATCTACGTCACACGGCCAGTAGAGATTTGTCCCAGGTCAGTTGATATAAGTCACACGGCCAGTAGAGATTTGCCCTAGGTCAGTTGATATAAGTCACACGGCCAGTAGAGATTTGCCCCAGGTCAGTTGATATACGTCACACGGCCAGTAGACATTTGCCCCAGGTCAGTTGATATACGTCACGCGGCCAGTAGAGATTTGTCCCAGGTCAGTTGATATACGTCACGCGGCCAGTAGAGATTAGTCCCAGGTCAGTTGAGATCCGATTAGCAATAATTGTTGGCGCCAAGTTTTAAGCCGATGCCTGTTATAAGATCTGGGGACTACATGCAGCCATGAGATATTGAATCATGTTATGCCTGTGATAAGATCTGGGGACTACATGCAGCCATGAGATATTGAATCATGTTATGCCTGTTATAAGATCTGGGGACTACATGCAGCCATGAGATATTGAATCATGTTTGAGGTCGGACTCGGCCAATCGACGATCTACTGGCGACCCAATGACCTTTCACCTTATTTAATTCAGATTGGCCTTGCAAATGATTTTTATCTGTATCTTCTTCTTCCTTCATCCTTCCTTACTTCCACCTCTATCTTCCTCATTGTTTTTCTACCTCTCTAAACTTTCTTTTTCTCCTCTTCACATGCCATCCAAATACTCTCTCTCATCTTCTGCATATCTCTCTACATTAGTCAATCTCCAGGCTTGTCCATGGGAAACATCCTATGGGATGGGATGGGGTGGGACAGGCATAAATTGTCATGGGATGGGATGGGATGGGATGGCCAAGGCATAAATTGTCATGGGATGGGATGGGATGGGACAGGCATAAATTGTCATGGGATGGGATGGGATGGCACAGGCATAAATTGTCATGGGATGGGATGGGACAGGCATAAATTGTCATGGGATGGGATGGGACAGGCATAAATTGTCATGGGATGGGATGGGATGGGACAGGCATAAATTGTCATGGGATGGGATGGGAGAGGCATAAATTGTCATGGGACGGGATGGGACAGGCATAAATTGTCATGGGATGGGATGGGACAGGCATAAATTGTCATGGGATGGGTCAGAAAAATATGTCCCATGGACAAGCCTGTCAATCTCCAAACTCCCCTTTCTCTCTCTCTCTCTCTCTGTCTCTCTCTCTCTCTCTCTCTCTCTCTCTCTCTCTCTCTGAGATAAAATAGTGAATTGAATTCAAACACAACTACACACACTTAAATACATGCGCAAAAATTATTCGATAAAGGGGCGAAAACTCAGAGATTAGAAGGCGAGGATAATAGTTTGCACTAGATCAAATTTTTTGAAACAATTATTTGCCTGAAAAAAAAAAGAAACAAGAAATCTTCAAAGAGATCAACGTCTAAAATTGTGTACATGCCTTTGATGTCAAAAGAAGTCAATTTTAAAAACACACACACAATTTCTGGCGTTAAATGTAAACTCTGTCGACCTCTCTTTGTAATTGAATAAAATGTGTATATGTTGACTACTTAAATCAAAACGCAGAGGAGTTACTGCAAAGCATCTCTCTTTCCTGTATATTAATATTTTCGATTGTGTTAGTTTTAAATGTGGTAACGTTCAGGCAGATTTTAGTCAGTAATTACAAGTCATGATAGAATTTGATCATTGGTCTTATGTGATGAATTAGTCCATTGTCAATTTTAGAATTGGTTATATTTATAATGGAACAAATTTTATGGTTTTTATTTTAGCTATCTCCAAAGATTACAGTGACATTACTCTCATCAACATGTAATTGGAAGATTACTGTATTCAGATTACACTGTCACAGTACAAAGTTATTGAGAGAGTATTGAAATAAGATTACATTGTCACAGTTCAAAGTTATTGAGAGAGTATTGAAATAAGATTACACTGTCACAGTACAAAGTTATTGAGAGAGTATTGAAATAAGATTACACTGTCACAGTTCAAAGTTATTGAGAGAGTATTGAAATAAAATTACACTGTCACAGTACAAAGTTATTGAGAGAGTATTGAAATAAGATTACACTGTCACAGTAGCATGTAATTGATGTGATCATTTCCCAATCATGGCCATGTGAAAGTTTACTCTGGTAAATAATTTATAAAATTCCCCTACCTTTTTTTTCTATTGTGTTCATGAACCACGTACATAACTCATAACTCTAAATGCTAAATCTAGGGAAGAAGCAGTTGGAAAAAGAGCGAGGAGAAAGGCCAGGCAACACTGCCCATTTATATTCGTGTGTGTAAAATGCAGAAGAGACTGCCACTCAAGGTTTGGTCTCATCAGCCACACCAAGAGCTGCAAATAATAAAGATAAAGCTATAGTCTTTCGTAGACGGACAGATGCCATACCATACCCAATGCTAAACCTAACCAACGATATCAAAAGGTTTTGTTTCAAATGAATATCAGCTGGTCAGCTGAGCTAATGTAAGACTTTGTGACAAGTCACGTGACTGGAGATCCACGGCAAACACGCGAGCAGACGATGCTTTCGTCTTACAGAATGGAACACGACTCTCATAGGTGGCCAATAATTGGCTGTCATTTTCTCATCTTCCCAACCACAAAAAGTCTGATTGGTCAATTATCCTCGCCGACCTCTGACCATTGGCTGATTGCCCGCTACCAGACCTACGTCATGATTTCAAGCTACACGCATAAGGATTACGTCATTCATAACACCAGCGTATGGAAGTGGGGGGTTAAGGGCTTTGCAAGACTTCTAGGAGAGGTTTAGTCACTGAAAGTAGACACACAAACCATTACATTAAATATGTAAACAAAATGACGGGTAGGACTGCAATCAGGCTTAAACAAAATTAAATGGAAAAGACGTAAACAAGGTAAGGGTTAGCCTGACCGGATTTCACCGCAGCTAAGTTCCTTCATTTTTTATTTTTATTTTCGTTTTATTTGTGTATTGTATGTTCGTTGATAAAGGCTCTTTGCCGAAACGTTCGCTGTTTTGTTACGTCCGGTCAGGCTAATCCTTACCTTGTTTACGTCTTTTCCATTTAATTTTACATTAAATATGGTATGAAACAAATAATGAAGAGGCTTGATGCTGTTTGATGCCAAGATTTTACTTACAGATAAGTCAGGCAGAACGTACAATTATGTTTGGGACTCGATTATTATCATTGCTTTGTTCACATTATTGGGTGACACTTTTTATTCCAAGTGTGATCATCAACGTTAAAATAGGCCACCAATGACATATTTCCTATTGAAAAAGGCGCACATTTGAAAGTTCCACCAATCCAGGGTTTATGAGGATTAGGTCAGTTTGAGGTTGGAGATTGTTTGGATTTGATTATGTTAATGATTCCGAGACATTACACTGTTACATCCCTCGCTATTGCATTTCTTTGGTGTTTTCCTGTATCATTCTTGCCGCCATTCGGCGTATTTCTTTTAAATGATAAAACTTTTTAATTCTCGTAAATATTGCAAAATCGTAAAAACAACGTCTTTGATTATAAAACCCATATATAATAGACAGGACTAAAAAGCATTTATAATACGCACGGCGCCACAAACATTTACAAACGGAACGTAACTGAACTCTACTTGCTGTAAAACGGGGGCGGGGGTGTGGACATAGATGGCCGGCGTGAACTCAAGTGAAACGTGGATGGTACATATAGATACAAAGAGATAAACTAAAAATTCATTAATTTAATTACGGTACTTTCGATCGCTCTGAAATTTCGATAAAATGCATTGTTAGGTTACACAAGTCTATGTGCAAAATTTCAGCTCAATAGGATCACGGGAAGTGGGTCATTTTTCACTTTTGTTTTTCCGTCAGACCGCGAGCCCACGACAGGCAGACAAGACGATCAAGTTAATGTAAGGGATTTAAAATTGTCAACCAGAATCCGGCTGACCTATCATCAGGGCACAATGTGTGTAATGATAATAACTGACCTTACCTCTGGTCAACAAGAACCTCAGTTACGTACATCGGGACACATTAAAGGGGCGTAGTTACGCAGGGGGTGTGGTTAACTCGCTGGCGTTGTTATGAGAGAGCCGATTGGTTGACTGTCATGTTTGAGTTCGTTAGCAGGCTTTGTGCTGTGCCCTATTCCGGAGTTGGTCGAACTCCGTTGCTTCATCCTTGCAAACAGAATTATTTGGGCATTCCTGGGCGGTGGTTGACCAGCCAGTGGTCACACAGATTGCTGAGTTAAATGTACTTCCCATATGAAGTCGTGGTCAATTTATATCTTGGCCATATGTCATTGTTGGTAGTTTACGTTAAAAAACTGAAAAAACACCAATGGATGGGGTTTAACGGCTGATTAAGATTATGAATGGGGTTTAACGGCTGATTAAGATAATGAATGGAGTTTAACAGCTGATTAAGATAATGAATGGAATTTAACAGCTGATTAAGATAATGAATGGAATTTAACGGCTGATTAAGATAATGAATGGAATTTGACAGCTGATTAAGATAATGAATGGAATTTGACAGCTGATTAAGATAATGAATGGGGTCTAACAGCTGACTAAGATAATGAATGGGGTCTGACGGCTGATTAAGATAATGAATGGGGTCTAACAGCTGTTTAAGGAAGATTTTATTACTTTTAAGCTAGGATATTACATGACGTATTTATAAAATTACCATAACACCCAAAAATATTGACAAAAGAAAAATCCCACAATTCCAAGGACCTGTTTCAACTATTGCACATTGTTAAATGTTAGTATGAAGGCCGATGAAGAGATTGTTGCTCCCGGGGGGGGGGGTAGAATATTCAATCAAACCACACTTTATTTATTCCTTGAACTATTCTGACGTGAAAACCGTCTGAAAGGTGTCATTGATGTCAGAAGGAAAAATGAAATCATGATATTTTTAAATCCTTGATATTATCTTGTGGTGTCTGAGCCCTTGTTTACTGAAAAAACTTTGGATCGATTTTTAACCCACTTCCTCGTAACGAGGTTTATTATTGCAGGCAGACTCGTGCCGATGATAAAAAGGATGTTTCAAAATTTCAGATTGATCTATTGTACTGTAATTGAATTATTAACCTTTTAAATTATTTTATATATCTCTGTGTATCATGATAATTTTTGAGATATGGTGTCGTGGTGCGTAATATGTTCAACAACCTTTTCTGTCGCGCAATAAGGTGCGCTTTATACTGACTATACTTTTTAAAAATATCTTCACGATCGGTGCGCATTATATTAAAAATGTTTTACGAGACATTACTAGCATTGTGTATTTTCGGATTGTTTTGCCATGCGTATTACAATGAACATTCTTATAGTTATGTCTCGTATATAAAGGATTTATTGTCAAAAACTTGGTTTTTTACTGTTTTTAAAAAATTATATTCTTTATATTAGCTTGTTGTGTCTGCTTGAGTGCCGAAAAAACTTTGGATAGAATTTTAACCCACTTCCCCGTATGCTGTCGAGCTGAAATTTTGCAGGCAGACTCGTGCCGATGTTATTAAAAATGATGCATCAAAATTTCAGATTTTTTTAATGTACTGTAATTAAATTAATGAATTTTTAGATAATATTTATTTATCTCAATGCAACATGCAAATTTTTGTGCTAGAGTGACGTGGTGCGTATTATATTCATCAACGATTCCTGTCGCGCAATAAGGTGCGTATTATATTGATGATACTTGCAAAAAATATATTTCCTGTCGGTGCGCTTTATATTAAACATGTTTTACGAGATATATCTAAAATTTTGTATTTTCAAATCGTCTTGCGCTGCGTATTGTAATGAACATTATTCTAGTTATGTCTAGTATATATAGGATTTATAGTTTATAGTATTTATAGTAAAAAAAACCCCATAGTTTTACTTTTTTTTTAAATTTATATAGCTACTACTACTATAACTTATAAGAGTGAAATGTAATAGAGGACCTCGTATTAAAGAATGGATGCTTGCTGTCCCTAGAGTGTCACGTGATCGACAGCTGTGACTCAATTTGGAAGAAATACGGTAGTCTAACTTTTTAGGTCAATGGCATTCTGGTAGAATAAGTAGGTGAATAGCGTTCTGATATTTTGATCACCGAATTCATGTTGTGATGATTAGGTCAATGAATAACTATTGTGATGATTAGGTCAATGAATAACTGTTGTGATGATAAGGTCAATGAATTCATGTTGTGATGATTAGGTCAATGAATAACTGTTGTGATGATAAGTTACTGAATTCCTGATGTGATGATTAGGTCAATGAATTCATATTGTGATGATTAGGTCAATGAATTCATATTGTGATGATTAGGTCAATGAATTCATATTGTGATGATTAGGTCAATGAATAACTGTTGTGATGATTAGGTCAATGAATAACTGTTGTGATGATTAGGTCAATGAATTCATGTTGTGATGATTAGGTCAATGAATAACTATTGTGATGATTAGGTCAATGAATTCCTGATGTGATGATTATGTCAATGAATTTATATTGTGATGATTAGGTATATGAATTCCTGATGTGATGATTAGGTCAATGAATTCCTGATGTGTTGAGTAGGTCAATGAATAACTATTGTGATGATTAGGTCAATGAATAACTGTTGTGATGATTAGGTCAATGAATTCATGTTGTGATGATTAGGTCCATGAATAACTATTGTGTCGATTAGTTCAATGAATTCATGTTGTGATGATTAGGTCCATGAATAACTATTGTGATGATTAGATCAATGAATAACTGTTGTGATGATTAGGTTACTGAATTCCTGATGTGATGATTAGGTCAATGAATAACTGTTGTGATGATTAGGTCAATGAATTCATGTTGTGATGATTAGTTCAATGAATTCATATTGTGATGATTAGGTCAATGAATTCCTGATGTGATGATTAGGTCAATGAATTCATGTTGTGATGATTAGGTCAATGAATAACTGTTGTGATGATTAGGTCAATGAATTCCTGATGTGATGAGTAGGTCAATGAATAACTGTTGTGATGATTAGGTCAATGAATTCATGTTGTGATGATTAGTTCAATGAATTCATGTTGTTATGATTAGTTCAATGAATTCATGTTGTTATGATTAGCTCAAAGAATTCATGTTGTGATGATTAGGTCAATGAATTCATGTTGTGATGATTAGGTCAATGAATTCATGTTGTGATGATTAGGTCAATGAATTCCTGATGTGATGATTAGGTCAATGAATTCATGTTGTGATGATTAGTTCAATGAATTCATGTTGTGATGATTAGGTCAATGAATAACTGTTGTGATCAGTAGGTCAATGAATAACTGTTGTGATGATTAGGTCAATGAATTCATGTTGTGATGATTAGGTCAATGAATAACTGTTGTGATGATTAGGTCACTGAATTAATGTTGTGATGATTAGGTCAATGAATTCATGTTGTGATGATTAGGTCAATGAACGACTGTTGTGATGATTAGGTCAATGAATAACTGTTGTGATGATTAGGTCAATGAATTCATATTGTGATGATTAGTTCAATGAATTCATGTTGTGATGATTAGGTCAATGAATAACTGTTGTGATGATTAGGTCAATGAATTCATGTTGTGATGATTAGGTCAATGAATAACTGTTGTGATGATTAGGTCAATGAATTCACATTGTGATGATTAGGTTACTGAATTCCTGTTGTGATGATTAGGTCAATGAATAACTGTTGTGATGATTAGGTCAATGAATTCCTGATGTGATGATTAGGTCACTGAATTCCTGATGTGATGATTAGGTCAATGAATTCCTGATGTGATGATTAGGTCAATGAATTCCTGATGTGATGATTAGGTCACTGAATTCCTGTTGTGATGATTAGTTCAATGAATTCATGTTGTTATGATTAGTTCAATGAATTCATGTTGTTATGATTAGGTCAATAAATTCATGTTGTGACCATCAGCTTATTTAATATTTGGTGTGTACTAAAGGTAATAAACAGTCTTAAGTGCCTGATAAATAAAGTAATTGCACTGATACTACTTAAAATACCAAGCAATAGCACCCAGATAAGATTTCATTGTCAAAGGTTTTGATTGTCGCACGTGATTTTAATTTGAAATGTAAACAAAAGTACATTTTTCTGAGTAATCAAAGAAATTTTTTTTTCTTAAATATCAATTTAATGAAACCATTGTTTGTTCACCGTCAGCCTAAGAGCTAAACCTCTCCTGGCCATGGTTCGTCCAATGACTTAAAGGAATCATGACTGGTAGTAAATATTCACTACAATCAGGGATTGGTTATACGAATTCTGTGGTACAAGAGGGGACGGCACCGACCTGATGTTTAAAATGAAGACTGTGTCTAGAAGCACGGGGTAATGATCCCGAATTTAGAAATATGTCGACATTGGAATTAGCCCGGGGGTTGACATGAGGTTGGAGGGGGGGGCATGACCTTGTGTCTTGCCAGATTGGCCATCAGAACTAAGCACAGTCCGGGAAAACACATTTTACTCTAGGAGTGACACACATGGCGAGTGGGGGGGTGTAGGGATCTATTTGGTGGGGGAGGATGGGGACGATCTCCATTTTCCTGTTAGGGTTTGAGCTTTCATCAAACACAAAATTCTTGTGGGACTGGAAATGAGAGCAGACAAAAAATATTTATTAAAACTATTTGGCTTAAAATTTGGAATTGTGGCATTGTTCAATCAACCAACCTCTTTACTAATATTGTATTATCAAGACAAAAATGTTCGATTGCAATTTGTGAATTATTTTTTTAATGATCAGTCATTTGATTTTTGCTCTTGATTACCTGAATATTGTACAGAATTATTAACAACGGTAGAGCCATTGGTTTTTGTTTTAAAATCAAAACCTTTGTTATATGCTTCATATTTTTTCTAGAATGATTGTGGATTAAATATTGTTGCTGTATTAAATTATGTCTTAAATTTTAGCAACACTGTCACGTGATAAAACAAAAAGAACGCTCAGTGTGTTTTTTTACTAGTACCCCATGATCTTGTATTTGTGAGCAGTACCCAGTGATCTTGTGTTTATGAGAAGTATCCCAAGATCTTTTACCGTGTAGATTCTCTTTCCTCTGGGTTAAAAACAACGTTTAAGAGAAGGAACTAAAGAAGATAAAGTATTGTGACGACGTTCTCTTGATTTTAACTTCGGCTTGTCTTTTAGTTTTAAAATATATTGATATATAGTCAGGGTTGGAAATACTTTGACATTCTCACTATATACCACATCTTATTACTATAACCCACTCCATATCATTATATACATCTTATCATTTATCATTATATACTACATATTACAAGATTACAGCATATCATTACATTTTTACCAATGTATCGTAATTATCTACCACATATCGTCCACATACTGCACAATTCATTGAGGTGTATTTTTCCATCCAACAGAAAATTTTTGACCTGTTTCCTTTTTAAAAAATAATTATTTTGCATTTTAAGAACTGAATTCTGATTGTATTCAAACCCTTCTCTCTCTCAGTATACGTATGTCCAACGCAGCGTAAGTATTGACGTGGCATGCTTCAATGTCGTACCACGTGACTGTTGGTGTCTTTATTTTTTATTCTGAGAAGTTAGCCACTAATGTATGTTGTAGAAAACCTATCGTTCTTGATTTCATTTTCTTTTAAATATTTTTTTTTTAATTGTAGTACTTAGATTGCAATTGTTGATATTGTAGGCAAATATTTTTGCATTTTCTCGTGCTGTAATAATTTATTTTGTAATTTTAATGTTGATTTTATTCATGTTGTATGTATTGATGTTAAGCATCTAGAACAGTGATGACGAACATATGGCACGCGTGCCACAGTTGGCACGCAGAGCCTCAACACGCGACTCAAATATTACTTCCTTAATCAAACCATTTGAGCCAAACTGCCATTTTGGCACTTTGCAAAACATAAATCAGTTTTGGTTGAATTTTCGGCACGCGGTCCCAAAAAGGCCCCCCCATCATTGATCTAAATTGTTTCACGAAGATGCCAGTATATATTTTATTTTTATGATTTCGCTTGGCTTTTCTGAATCAGTTTTTTTGTAGTTGTAGTGGAAATTAGAATTATTTTGAGCCTAGACGAGACCAAAAGTCGTCGAAAAGAATCCGAAAGATGCATTTCAATCAGAAGTGTTGTATGACTGACGAAGTGGCTGTTTGGCTGATAAAATGACTGCATGGCTGTCTTGGATAAAAGAAATGTAACCCCGTAACCTGCTCATTGGTTACTGAGCTAAATACTTAAACTTAAACCAGTTATTTGTGGTTTAAGTTGAAGGCATTTTAATTTTATAAATTTAAAAAAAAATAACTTAGATTTCCTTAATGAAAAATTATGTATTTCTCTCAAGCCAAGATAACATTATTCGTGTAATGGAGACATGTCTTTGTCAATGGTGACTGACTTAGAGGGAAATAAATCTGGAACACAGGAAAATAAAGTCTCGTTGTCGGCTTGTGCAGGAGGAGGGTGGGTTTAGGAGTTTAACTGATTTTTTTAAATTAATCTTTTTTTTTTTTGGTAGGGGGGGGGGGGCTTTTGTCTCTACAGAACCTGTTCCAGGGGAATGAACAGCGAACTGGTAAACCGTCAACCAGATCCTCAGATGTACAGCAATAAAAAAAAAAACTGTCATTGAGAAGAGTTATTTGATTAGTAGTTAAACCAAAACATCGTTGTTAAAACTAGCTTGTTCCTTTTGTTTAGTTTGGTTTCCTTTTTGATTTGAAAAAAATGTTGATAAAATAAAACAATGTTTAAATAGATGTTAAATGTCACTGTGACATAGCGTTGTTGTTATTTAAATAGATGTTAAATGTCACTGTGACATAGCGTTGTTGTTATTTAAATAGATGTTAAATGTCAATGTGACACAGCGTTGTTGTTATTTAAATAGATTTTAAATGTCACTGTGACACAACGTTGCTATTTAAATAGATGTTAAATGTCACTGTGACATAGCGTTGTTGTTATTTAAATAGATGTTAAATGTCACTGTGACATAGAGTTGTTATTTAAATAGATGTTAAATGTCACTGTGACATAGCGTTGTTGTTTTATTTAAAGTGATGTTAAATGTCACTGTGACATAGCGTTGTTGTTGTTTAAATAGATGTGCGGTCAGCACCACCCACACCCCTTAGTGACGCCCTTTTTGTAGATGAGTTATTGTAAATGAGTTATTGTTGGATCTTTTCAATGTTACTGTTACCAAAACTAATTCAACAATTTGTTTAACTTAGCTTTTAATTCCTTACATTTATCTAATTATTCAGTAAATAGAACAATAATTTTTATTCTTAGCTAATGGAAAATTATTTCATATTTATTTATTTAGTATAACTGGAAGTTATAAAAAAAAATTTTTTTCAAAACTCAAAAAAAAACTTTTAAAACTAAAATGTGTATAAAAATCAATGAACATTGACAGTTTAGATAATATAAAATTGTTTTGTCGAATATTCTTTACAATAAACAAAATTTTTATTGTCAATGATTTTAAATTTGTAAATAGTTTTAACATCTTACATTTTCCTGCTTGACAGATAGATCTATGACAAAAGCACAGTTTACCTCGTCAGATGTTCCCATTAGACTTTAGAACTCAATTTAAAACCACGAATCATCACACTATCATGTTCGTTTTGGTCTTTCTCTCTCTAGATATGTCTTCGTGATCGTCAGTTACCTCATTGGAGTCTTTGTGTTCGCTACCATCGTGGGTGAGTGTTTTTTTTTTCTACTTTTATCTTAGATCTAGGATTCTCAAATCTCTAATATTCACATGCCGTTCCTTTCAGTGGTATTTGAATTCCTGCCCTAGGTCTAGGGCCATATTTTTCCTGTGTTTAAATTTTAATTATCCCAAAGCATGTCTGGATTAGCAAAGGGAGAAGAGGATTATTTTCAATATCAAAATTATATTAATAGCAAAGCCAAAATCATATGCCGATTTATTTTTTAATTTATTATTTATTTATTTATTTTTGGTTGGGGGTACATATTACGTACAAGGACGCCGATTCATTGCAAAAATCATTTATGTTTGTTTATAAACATGGATATAGATTTTTTTTTTAAACCGATGCATAGTTATGTACTGTAATATTTTATGTACTGTAATATTATCGAATTTCGATGACGCTTGTTTGATGACAAAAATCGATGACGTCATATAGTTTATTTTTGCTTACTCTGAAAAAGTGATTGTGGCATCCTTTACTAACAATTTATAGATTTTTTTTTAGATTTGTGGCTCTATTTATAGTTTAACACATTGTAGGACACAAATTATAATAATAAAATAACAGCATCTTTATTCTACTTTTGTGTTGTGATTTCTAATGATGGGATAAGCTAAGATATTTATACGTCTCAAAATCGCATTAGTACTGTCACCTTCTTAACCCAAATATTTTAACTTTCACAAATTACAAACAAAAACATATAATATAATTAAAAAGTTCGTATGACGTCATTTTGTTTGTTATCTTAAACCGGCCCCACATTTATTTACTAAATGGGATATTGATGGCCCTCTTTGATGGCCCTCTTTGATGGCCCTCTTTGATGGCCCTCTTTGATGGTCCTCTTTGATGGCCCTCTTTGATGGCCCTCTTTGATGGCCCTCTTTGATGGCCCTCTTTGATGGTCCTCTTTGATGGCCCTCTTTGATGGCCCTCTTTGATGGTCCTCTTTGATGGTCCTCTTTGATGGCCATCTTTGATGGTCCTCTTTGATGGCCCTCTTTGATGGTCCTCTTTGCAAAACGTTCTCCTGGTTTACATCTATCACTTTGAGATAATGTAATGTTATGATAAGATAATGTAATAACTACTAAAAATGTAATGTACTATAACTATTGAAAATGTCATAACTACTAAAAATGTAATATGTTATAAGTATTGAAAATTTAACATGATCTAGCAAATAGATGAATTTCATCAACTCAATTCGTACATGTGATCAATTTGGTTCTTATATTTGATATTTGATGAGCTCAACTCTTACTTTGAACCACCTAAAATCTAAAATGTTATTAAAACATTTCTTTTGTTTGTTCCTCAGGCCAAGTTGGTAATGTTATCAACAACAGAAATGCAAGCAGACAGGAATTTGAACGCCTTTTGGTGAGTTATAACAATTTGGTGAAATAAACGATTTACTATTAGATTCTAAGTAATTTTTTTTTAAATTTAAATAATGTACCATGAATTATTCAACTTTTTGGATTTGCTTAGTTTAGACTTGACAATGATAAGATTTAAAATGTGAATATCAGGTCTGAAAGGATTCCAATAACAAATCCACAGCGAGAATTCTGATTGGACAACATGAATGTCGCCCATAGCTCATGTCTGTAGGGGAAAGAATACGGAGGTATCTCGAAACATATTGTGTTTGAGATTATTTAGTAACGCCATGTTCAGAAACTTGATTTTAAAGTCAAACATCTTGTTGTCTGGCTCCACATAGACTCAATAAGGAGGTTTGAGACGAATGAATGCGGCTACAAACATCTTGTTGTCTGGCTCCACATAGACTCAATAAGGAGGTTTAAGACGAATGAATGCGGCTACAAACATCTTGTTGTCTGGCTCCACATAGATTCAATTAGGAGGTTTGAGACGAATGAATGCGGCTACAAACATCTTGATTCAAAAGACGTATTTAAATTAGCACATGAGCTTTGCTCATCAAGCCAATGATATCAAAGGTCTTTGACTGTTGTAATGTTTCATCTAAGTTCTGTTTGTCCGTTTGGCCATAAGAGAACATGTGCTGCATTAATTATTTTATTATAAAACTTTTATACCACACAAATACAGCTTTTTTTATTCTTATAAAAGTTAGATACTTTGTATTAACTGCTGATGGGGAGTCGGGCAGATAACTGCGGGGAGTCGGGCAGATAACTGCGGGGAGTCGGGGGAGTCGGGCAGATAACTGCGGGGAGTCGGGCAGATAACTGCGGGGAGTCGGGCAGATAACTGCGGGGAGTCGGGCAGATAACTGCGCGGAGTCGGGCAGATAACTGTGGGGAGTCGGGCAGATAACTGCGGGGAGTCGGGCAGATAACTGCGCGGCTGTACAGCGACGCAGCTTACATAGAAGATTGCTGTTAAATCCTGCTCTGATCTTTTATAAGCTCCAGGTTTCGTATCTCTGGAATGATTGAACCTG
Organism: Radix auricularia; assembly: GCA_002072015.1. Lineage (NCBI taxonomy): Eukaryota > Metazoa > Mollusca > Gastropoda > Lymnaeidae > Radix > Radix auricularia. The sequence continues at coordinate 27,340 of MUZC01001198.1, read as the reverse complement.
ACATGAATTTCAAATGAAACTTATTTTATTGTAGGCTGTCAAAAAAATAGAGGGAATTAACTTAGAATATTTAGTAAACATTTAACAGTTCTCTTTAATAGTCGTTGAAATATTTATTGCTTTGAAAGCTCGTAGAATAGAAATAGACAAGCAAGGCAGCTTAAAGAAAAGTTCACACAGTTTAAAACAAAAAAATAAATAAAATTCACCCAATATTAAAATTCACAGTTACCAAGTACCTTCTCGATAAGTGCCAAAAAAAAAAATCTCACTACCAATTTATAGCACAAGTAAAAACAAAACTCACTACCTAGTTATAGCACAAGTAAAAACAAAACTCACCACCTAGTTATAGCACAAGTAAAAACAAAACTCACTACTAATTTAAAGCACAAGTGCCACAATAGAACAATTGCCAAAGTGGAAACTTTAAAATAAGTTGTTTTATAAGGATAATATATCATAAAGAATGGGACTGCATAAAGCTTTTTAATTTTAAAAAAACCAAATTACACAAACTATTTGTGTAAGAAGACACTAAATTTAAGCTTTATTTATGAACTAATACTAATAATAGTAGACGTTTCGGCTAATGCCTTCATCGGTACAATAACATAAATAATTACTTACATATATCTTAAAACATATTATGTGATTACAAAAAATGAAAAGAAAAACAAAAACAAACAAACAAGGACACAGAATATAGGAAAAAGGAGGAAGTTGAAGTATCTAAAGTAACAATGAAAACCACAACGGGAAAACGATTTTGCAGTCAGGTAAAATTGTGGATTTGATTAATTCCATATGGAGCCAGCGCACCAAATCGTTTTACGAGTCTATTTTCTATGTTGACTCTATCATGGGTATTGGTTGCATTTAACGAATACCAGTAACTGCAATATCCAAAATTCCGTCATGGTCAACACTGTTAAAATGTTTAGACACGGGACACTGAGCCTGTTTATTTATATTGTACAGGTGTTCTCTAAACCGATCTCCAAGACGACGAGCTGTCTCACCCACGTAAATTTTATTACATCTCTTTGAAAGAATTGCATAAATCACGTTGGGCAAGTGAATCTAACACCCTAGCAAAGCACTAAGACCAGTGTAGATTGTATGACGTGACCTCTCTATGGCGGCAGACTGAAAGTTTAATATCCTAATACACATCTAACGTCAACAAATTCTGAGTGATGAACTTAATTCTGAGTTATGAACTTAATTCTGAGTTATGAACTTAATTCTGAGTTATGGACTTAATTCTCGTCTGACAATGTTGAAGAAACATTTTAAATTATAGAGGGATTTTTAAAATAGCAATTTCTATTTATAGATGTTACTTTTTACCCAACTGACTTGTTTGTAATTGTGTTAAATTTGGCCTGACCTTATCTCCATGTAATCTATTTACATTTACTCATTACATCATCTCTATGTAATCTTAGTACAATTGCCCATTACCTCATCTCCGTGGTATCACCTTACATTTTCCCATTACGTCATCTCCGTGGTATCCCCTTACATTTGCCCATTACCTCATCTCCGTGGTATCACCTTACATTTGCCCATTACGTCATCTCCGTGGTATCCCCTTACATTTGCCCATTACCTCATGTCCATGGTATCCCCTTACATTTGCCCATTACCTCATGTCTATTATATCCCCTTACATTTGCCCATTACCTTATGTCTATTATATCCCCTTACATTTGCCCATTACCTTATGTCTATTATATCCCCTTACATTTGCCCATAACCTCATGTCTATTATATCCCCTTACAACCCATTACCTCATGTCTATTATATCCCCTTACATTTGTCCTCACCTCACCTCACCCTGTTCCAGGACGGTGCCAAGATTTATATGCAAACCCACAACGTGCCCCACAACCTCCAGAAGCGTGTCCAGAGGTGGTATGACTACGTCTGGTCCAGGGGCAGACTCAACGGATGTGACATCAACTCCCTGGGCTTGTTGCCGGATAAACTGAAGACCGAGTTGGCCATCCACGTCAACCTGGAGACACTCAAGAAGGTGAGTGATGGGTGAACTCAAGAAGGTGAGTGATGGGTGAACTCAAGAAGGTGAGTGATGGGTGAACTCAAGAAGGTGAGTGATGGGTGAACTCAAGATGGTGAGTGATGGGTGAACTCAAGAAGGTGAGTGATGGGTGAACTCAAGAAGGTGAGTGAGGGGTGAACTCAAGAAGGTGAGTGATGGGTGAACTCAAGAAGGTGAGTGATGGGTGAACTCAAGAAGGTGAGTGATGGGTGAACTCAAGAAGGTGAGTGATGGGTGCACTGAAGGGGAGTGATGGGTGTACTCAAAATGGTGAGTGATGGGTGCACTGAAGGGGAGTGATGGGTGTACTCAAAATGGTGAGTGATGGGTGCACTCAAGGTGAGTGATGGGTGAACTCAAGGTGAGTGATGGGTTAAATGGAAAAGACGTAAACAAGGTAAGGGTTAGCCTGACCGGACGTAACAAAACAGCGAACGTTTCGGCAAAGAGCCTTTATCAACGAACATACAATACACAAATAAAACGAAAATAAAAATAAAAAATGAAGGAACTTAGCTTCGGTGAAATCCAAAGTATCCAAAAAGTGAAACTGAGAGATGACAGAGCGAATTTATATAGGAAAGCAGAGAGTGGGCGGGGTAAACGCCTAGGTGGTCAAAGAAAAGACAACATTCATCCCATGTGGTGCGAGTGTACCGTGATTTTCTATTAATCTGGACTCTCGTGGGTGTGTTTGTGCACGAGACAATAACAGTGACTGCCAGGTCCTTGACACCCATATGGTCGCGTCCATTGAAGTGACGGGAGACGGGACACTGTTTATCTTGTGTAATCGCCCTAATATGTTCAGACATTCGGCACGACAAAGATCGTCCCGTCTCTCCTATGTATTTCAAAGGACAGCGCTTACACACAATGGTGTAGACAACGTTGCGGCTAGCGCAGGTGAAACCATCCTTAATCATAAATAGCCCCTTAGGGAAGTTTATCTGTTCGGCTTGCACAACAAAAGGACATGTCTTACACCGA
>MUZC01001198.1:12577-22789 GCA_002072015.1 Radix auricularia | reverse complement strand
CGACCTCGAAGGAACAATAACAAGCGATACCCCAAACACAAACAAGCTGAAAATTCTCCAACGTCCATGTCCAGTTTAATGACCAGGAAAACAAAAGTTGACCCCATCACGGGTTGAGTTAGCCGGGAGTAATCGAAGGTGCCGACGTAATCGATACCAACTTGCCTCTGATTACCGGCCTTAGACAAGGGGATTGCCGGATATCCATTCAAATCCATGCAAAATAAAGTAAAACAATCTATTTCAATACGAGGAAAAATATATTAAGTTAAAAAGTTACAAGTAAAGATATAACTTAACTACACAAGATAAGAAACTAAGTTAACTAACAGAATATGAAACTTAAATCGTCTGAATAAAACGACGGTTCTTATTTTGGCTCTAGATCACGATTTCTTTTATACATTAAAATACACACTCAGTACAACACTTGGTACACACTACACACTCAGTACAACACTTGGTACACACTACACACTCAGTACAACACTTGGTACGCACTACACATTCAGTACAACACTTAGTACACACTACACATTCAGTACAACACTTGGTACACACTACACATTCAGTACAACACTTGGTACACACTACACATTCAGTACAACACTTGGTACACACTACACACTCAGTACAACACTTGGTACACACTACACACTTAGTACAACACTATTCGCTTGGTACACACTACACACTTAGTACAACACTATTCGCTTGGTACACACTACCCACTCAGTACAACACTTGGTACACACTACACACTCAGTACAACACTTGGTACACACTACACACTCAGTACAACACTTGGTACACACTACACACTCAGTACAAGACTTTTCACTTGGTACACACTACACACTCAGTACAACACTTGGTACACACTACACACTCAGTACAACACTTGGTACACACTACACACTCAGTACAACACTTTTCACTTGGTACACACTACACACTCAGTACAACACTGTTCGCTTGGTACACACTACACATTCAGTACAACACTGTTCGCTTGGTACACACTACACATTCAGTACAACACTGTTCGCTTGGTACGCACTACACATTCAGTACAACACTGTTCGCTTGGTACACACTACACAGTTCGTTGAACTTCTTTTAAGTTCGTTCATTCAATTCATTTTAAAATGTTCATTGTTGACGTTGACAGTGTCACAGACTTTTTATTTTAGATACCAGATACTCTCCCATGTTGGATAATAAATATTGTCATAAATTGTATTAAATACTAAATAGAAAGTAGTAAAGTACACCCCCTTAGCTGTTACACTTAATTTTGGAGATATCCTGATGCGTAATCCAGATTCGGCAAATACTAGGGCCTACCTATCCGAATCCGGCAAATAGTAAAAGACCATATCTGTCCACCCCATACCTCAGACCTTCTTGCATCACTATGTACTCAAAGTTGATATCTTAACAAAGTCAAGATCGAATACATTTTACAGTGTTTTTATACAAGAAAACTGATAATCGTATTCGTTAGGTCAGGGAAGAATCGAAAACTAATAGCATGTACTCAACTTCTGGAAGAGTGTAATAAAATTCGCTCTAAACTTGCTAAGGACTTATTTCAATGCAGTCAGTATGGAACCGTTATAACACCAAGACCAGCTTAGTGTACGTGTCTTCCTTATCTGCCACGTCTGCCTGTCTATTAGGTCTGCCCTGTATGCCTTCAATTCCATGTATGCCCTGTATCCCCTCAATTCCATGTCTGCCCTGTATCCCCTCAATTCCATGTCTGCCCTGTATGCCCTCAATTCCATGTCTGCCCAGATTTCTCCACCCATAAACGCTATGTGCCAACCAGAATTTACACCATCTATCATACAATTTTCAAAGTTTACTTACTATTAAAATATACTCGCACACTCGCACCTTCGCACACCCGCACACCTGCACCCTCGCACACCCGCACCCTCGCACACCCGCACACTCGCACACCCGCACACCCATTTCATTTAACCTCATCTTCGATATCAACAGTGCCCTTGAGATCACTGTTTGTAGCAAGGCTAAAGGCAAACTGTAGATATAAATAATCCTAATTAGTTATCATTGACGACCTCGAAGGAACAATAACAAGCGATAAAAATGTTCAGCTTGTATCTTTCAAGACAAAAATAATAAATCAATTTTTGTTTAATTGTTAACTGTGTTTGTTTTTATCTGATAATAATGAAAGTAATCAGTTTTTAGGGGTCTTTTATGACAAAGTTTTATACTTAAGTCACACATGACTTCAATAGAAGATAACAACAGAACCCCCTCTCCACACATACACAAATGCGTGCAAGGAAATTAGGCAGTAAATCCTTTGATCTATGAATTCATCTTTGAAGTATTGCAAATTTGGTACATATCTATATGTCATACGAATACATTAACTTGCTCGGCCATCCAAACATTGTTTTAACACTATCCGTCTGTCCACCTAGCCGTTATGTTAACACTATCTATTTGTCCACCTAGCCGTTATGTTAACACTATCTATTTGTCCACCTAGCCGTTATGTTAACACTATCCGTCCGTCAACCTAGACGTTATGTTAACACTATCCGTCTGTCCACCTAGCCGTACTCTCCGTCCGTCCACCTAGCCGTTATGTTAACACTATCCGTCTGTCCACCTAGCCGTTATGTTAACACTATCCGTTTGTCCACCTAGCCGTTATGTTAACACTATCTCTCTGTCCACCTAGCCGTTATGTTAACACTATCCGTCCGTCCACCTAGCCGTTATGTTAACACTATCCGTCCGTCCACCAAGCCGTTATGTTAACACTATCCGTCTGTCCACCTAGCCGTTATGTTAACACTATCCGTCTGTCCACCTAGCCGTTATGTTAACACTATCCGTCTGTCCACCTAGCCGTACTATCCATCTGTCCACCTAGCCGTACTATCCGTCTGTCCACCTAGCCGTTATGTTAACACTATCCGTCTGTCCACCTAGCCGTTATGTTAACATTATCCGTCTGTCCACCTAGCCGTTATGTTAACACTATCCGTCTGTCCACCTAGCCGTACTATCCGTCTGTCCCCCTAGCCGTTATGTTAACACTATCCGTCTGTCCACCTAGCCGTTATGTTAACACTATCTCTCCGTCCACCTAGCCGTTATGTTAACACTATCCGTCTGTCCCCCTAGCCGTTATGTTAACACTATCCGTCTGTCCACCTAGCCGTTATGTTAACACTATCCGTCCGTCCACCTAGCCGTTATGTTAACACTATCCGTCTGTCCACCTAGCCGTTATGTTAACACTGTCCGTCTGTCCACCTAGCCGTTATGTTAACACTATCCGTCTGTCCACCTAGCCATTATGTTAACACTATCCGTCTGTCCACCTAGCCGTTATGTTAACACTATCCGTCTGTCCACCTAGCCGTTGTGTTAACACTATCCGTCTGTCCACCTAGCCGTTATGTTAACACTATCCGTCTGTCCACCTAGACGTTATGTTAACACTATCCGTCTGTCCACCTAGCCGTACTATCCGTCTGTCCACCTAGCCGTAATATCCGTCTGTCCACCTAGCCGTACTATCCGTCTGTCCACCTAGCCGTACTATCCGTCTGTCCACCTAGCCGTACTATCCGTCTGTCCACCTAGCCGTAGTATCCGTCTGTCCACCTAGCCGTTATGTTAACACTATCCGTCTGTCCACCTAGCAGTTATGTTAACACTATCCGTCTGTCCACCTAGCCGTTGTTTTAACACTATCCGTCTGTCCACCTAGCCGTTATGTTAACACTATCCGTCTGTCCACCTAGCCGTTGTGTTAACACTATCCGTCTGTCCACCTAGCCGTTGTGTTAACACTGTCTGTCCACCTAGCCGTTATGTTAACACTATCCGTCTGTCCACCTAGCCGTTATGTTAACACTATCTCTCTGTCCACCTAGCCGTTATGTTAACACTATCCGTCTGTCCACCTAGCCGTTATGTTAACACTATCCGTCGGTCCACCTAGCCGTTATGTTATCACTATCCGTCTGTCCACCTAGCCGTTATGTTAACATTATCCGTCTGTCCACCTAGCCGTTATGTTAACACTATCCGTCTGTCCACCTAGCCGTTGTGTTAACACTATCCGTCTGTCCACCTAGCCGTTGTGTTAACACTGCCCGTCATCCCCCATAACACTGAATGCCGGTAATGTATCCCAGGTCTTGAGCCCGGGGACGTGAACTTGTCCAGAAGATCTTATGTCCGGTCACAACACCAAGCGACAACTAATCTAAGCCTGGACAGTTTGATCGCTGCCCCCACCCCCGCCACCCCTCACCGTACGATCTCGTATATAAGCTGTTAGAGTTGAACATTTTGTTATAGCTTTTCTATTTCCAGGAATCGGAAAATATTTACAGCAAAAACTGAATTTCTTATATTGCCAATAACTAAAAGTAATTTGATACCAAATGGTGGGCTATACATTTTAAATACCTAATGGTCGGTTATAAATTGAATATATCTAATGGTTGGCTATATATTGAAAATACCAATGGTATCCAATAATTCTTTATATCTTATGGTCGTCTATACATTTTATATATCAATGGTCGGCTGAATATTTTAGTTACTGTTCGTGAAAAACAAGAAACAATTAATGCCTTGGGATAATGTTCCCCTAAATACAAAAAATAAAAAAAATAAAAAAATAAAATAAAATAAAAAAAAATTTTAAAAAAATAAATTAAAAAAAAAATACTGAAAATCTTTGTCGAATAGTCGCCAAAAGTTTAGAAATCGAATTTGTCAAGAAGAAAGGTGAGACTTTTTTTATTTTAATTTTTAATTTAAACTTTTAAAAAGAGAAAGAAATGCCTTTTAAATAACCTCAGACAAATCTATCGGAAAACCCAAAGGTGTTGGAAATGTGACAATCTTTAAAAATCATATTCTTTATTTTAAAAAAATCGTCAATCGGATGATTTAAGAGTTAAATTTAGGGCTGCGGAAATTATCGATTAATTTCTCGATTAATCGGTAAAAATTGTATCGATTAAAATTATTTTAATCGATAAAATTGTGATTAAATTTAAAGAAAATGTTTTAAATAATTTTTACGATTTGTTAATAAATAATTAATTATAAATAATTAACAATGGTTTGCTTTATTTACCTACAAACTTCTCCATTGGAAAAAAAAATATTTTTAAAGTGTAAACGTTACAATAAAGCTATTTTTATAAGGAAAATTATATAAAAAATTAAACATTGTTTTTATTTAATTAACAAAAACAAAATTTAAATTCATTGACATTATGTTGAACTACTTATATTTATTTTTAAAAATGTCAATAGCCTGTTTCTTTTACTTCCCTTGAAATTTTCAGTTCGATGACGTCATAATCTTATTTTTTAGCATTAATCAAAATTATCGATTAATTATTTGGTAATTTTTCAAAAGTTAACGATTAAATTTTAATTAATCGATAACAGCCCTAGTCAAATTATTAAAGATACACAGTCCTATGAAGTATTTACTTTTTTATAGTTTTTATAGTAGGGCTGGTACTGATTTAATATAGAAACATTCGGTTGACAGGACAAATTACTCAATTAATCGAATTGTTCTATTTTTAACGCTTTTATAGATACGGATGAGTTGCGATTCATTATTTCACGAAATCGGTTAAGTCGCGGTAATTCCATGGCTACCAAACTTTGTGACGTAACACAACAAATTCATTCTGCTATGCAAGAAATATGGAAGAAAAAACTTTTGTTTACTATGCACGTCTATATAAAAAAAAATTAAAAAATATATAAGTTATTAATAAATTCGAAAAATAAATATTCGATATATTTTTTAAAAAAATTAATTGAATTGTAATCGATTAATGGCATTTGCCATAGTTAACCATTCCATCAATCTTTAGACTTATGTTCCAATCTTCCAGAAATTTCCAACTAAGTTCTCAACATTAATAATTGAATTCCTACTTTTCCACTGTATAGCCCGCGGGTATTTTGGTTGTCTTACAGTGAAACCTTTTTTTTTTTGGCACATCCATGAACTAATAGAGAATATTTACAAGATTTTGGAAACACATAAAATACAGAAATACGTGCATACATCGGAGTCGGTTAGAGCGGGGAAGCTGCTGAACAAATTTCGTGAAGATGGGGTCATAAAAAAAGAAGTTTTAACATGGCGAACATTGTCGACAGCGTTGTCAACTATTAAGTCTTTTACGCGTTGAAGTTTTAAATGAATCCTGATTACTTTTGGACAAACTTTTTGCCCCACATGTCCACAATGTGTTTCATCAAAATCTTATCTTCCAATTTTAATAAAGAAACTCCCATTTCAGTCAGAACCTTTGCGGGACTGTATTCGAGAACTTTCTAATGTTTTATGTTGACCAACCAATAAATAATATTTATGCAGCTAATTAAAAACGACATTAATTGGCCCCCGGGCCCTATCAGTACAAGAGTAGTTTTTTTTTAAAAATTATTAATTTCAATGTGGATCATGATGGATATACCTGTTTGTCAAACATTTTCAAGTTCATATAAAATTTCAATCTTTAAAAAGATGAAAATATGTGTCAATATTTGTGAAGACTTAATAAAATTAATGGGGAATAAAAATTTAAAAGTTTATTTAAAAAAAGAATTTGGGGCCCGGCCACGAAGGAGTAGCATTAGGCGTTTAATTACTCATACTCAAAGTGACTTATATATGGCATAGTCAATGAGTCATACTCAAAGTGACTTATAGATATGGCATAGTCAATGAGTCATACCCCAAGTGACTTATAGATATGGCATAGTCAATGAGTCATACCCCAAGTGACTTATAGATATGGCATAGTCAATGAGTCATACTCAAAGTGACTTAGAGGTATGGCATAGTCAATGAGTCATACCCAAAGGCACTTAGTCGTTTAGTCTAGTATATAAGTCGTACTAACAAGTGACTTGCTGGTATGACCTAGTTATTTAGTGTTCCGTCATAGTACTTGAGTCAGTGACTCAGACTAATCGCTGTACCATACGAGGTTGTCACGTACACATTCAACTTATAGTGCTTGAGTCAGTGACTCAGCACATACAACTTATAGTACTTGAGTCAGTGTGAGTCAGTGACTCAGTCTAATCGCTGGACCATACGAGGTTGTCATGCACACATACAACTTATAGTACTTGAGTCAGTGTGAGTCAGTGACTCAGCACATACAACTTATAGTACTTGAGTTAGTGTGAGGAAACTCATTCGCTTAATGAAACATGACCGACTCGAATCTTACAAATGTGTAACTGGCCGAGGTGTCTCATTACAGCTGTTATTTTCTGTTTAGTAGTTTTTGTTTGAACATAGAACATCTCTTCACTGAGACACATAGAACATCTCTTCAATGAGACAGTTTTAGTAGGTTTTTTTTAAACATAGAACATCTCTTCCATGAGACAACCTTAGTAGTTTTTGTTTGAATATAGAACATCTCTTCAATGAGACAGTTTTAGTAGTTTTTTTTAAACATAGAACATCTCTTCCATGAGACAACCTTAGTAGTTTTTGTTTGAACATAGAACATCTCTTCACTGAGACACATAGAACATCTCTTCACTGAGACACATAGAACATCTCTTCACTGAGACACATAGAACATCTCTTCACTAAGACACATAGAACATCTCTTCAATGAGACAGTTTTAGTAGTTTTTGTTTGAATATAGAACATCTCTTCACTAAGACACATAGAACATCTCTTCAATAAGACAGATAGAACATCTCTTCAATGAGACAGTTTAGTAGTTTTTGTTTGAACATAGAACATCTCTTCACTAAGACACATAGAACATCTCTTCAATGAGACACATAGAACATCTCTTCAATGAGACAGTTTTAGTAGTTTTTGTTTGAACATAGAACATCTCTTCACTAAGACACATAGAACATCTCTTCAATGAGACACATAGAACGTCTCTTCAATGAGACAGTTTTAGTAGTTTTTGTTTGAACATAGAACATCTCTTCAATGAGACACATAGAACATCTCTTCAATGAGACAGTTTTAGTAGTTTTTTTTAAACATAGAACATCTCTTCCATGAGACAACCTTAGTAGTTTTTGTTTCAATATAGAACATCTCTTCAATGAGACAGTTTTAGTAGTTTTTTTTAAACATAGAACATCTCTTCCATGAGACAACCTTAGTAGTTTTTGTTTGAACATAGAACATCTCTTCACTGAGACACATAGAGCATCTCTTCACTGAGACACATAGAACATCTCTTCACTGAAACACATAGAACATCTCTTCAATGAGACACATAGAACATCTCTTCAATGAGACACATAGAACATCTCTTCAATGAGACAGTTTTAGTAGTTTTTGTTTGAATATAGAACATCTCTTCAATGACACAGTTTTAGTAGTTTTTGTTTGAACATAGAACATCTCTTCACTAAGAAACATAGAACATCTCTTCAATGAGACACATAGAACATCTCTTCAATGAGACAGTTTTAGTAGTTTTGTTTGAACATAGAACATCTCTTCAATGAGAAAATTTTAGTAGTTTTTGTTTGAATATAGAACATCTCTTCAATGAGACAGTTTTAGTAGTTTTTGTTTGAATATAGAACATCTCTTCAATGAGACACATAGAACATCTCTTCAATGAGACACATAGAACATCTCTTCAATGAGACACATAGAACATCTCTTCAATGAGACAGTTTTAGTAGTTTTTGTTTGAACATAGAACATCTCTTCAATGGGACAGTTTTAGTAGTTTTTGTTTGAATATAGAACATCTCTTCAATGAGACAGTTTTAGTAGTTTTTTTAAAACATAGAACATCTCTTCCATGAGACAACCTTAGTAGTTTTTGTTTGAACATAGAACATCTCTTCACTGAGACACATAGAACATATCTTCACTGAGACACATAGAACATCTCTTCAATGAGACACATAGAACATCTCTTCACCGAGACACATAGAACATCTCTTCAATGAGACACATAGAACATCTCTTCAATGAGACACATATAACATCTCTTCAATGAGACAGTTTTAGTAGTTTTTGTTTGAATATAGAACATCTCTTCAATGAGACACATAGAACATCTCTTCAATGAGACAGTTTTAGTAGTTTTTGTTTGAACATAGAACATCTCTTCAATGAGACAGTTTTAGTAGTTTTTGTTTGAATATAGAACATCTCTTCAATGAGACAGTTTTAGTAGTTTTTTTTAAAACATAGAACATCTCTTCCATGAGACAACCTTAATAGTTTTTGTTTGAACATAGAACATCTCTTCACTGAGACACATAGAACATCTCTTCACTGAGACACATAGAACATCTCTTCACTGAGACACATAGAACATCTCTTCAATGAGACACATAGAACATCTCTTCAATGAGACAGTTTTAGTAGTTTTTTTTAAACATAGAACATCTCTTCCATGAGACAACCTTAGTAGTTTTTGTTTGAACATAGAACATCTCTTCAATGAGACAGTTTTAGTAGTTTTTGTTTGAACATAGAACATCTCTTCACTAAGAAACATAGAACATCTCTTCAATGAGACAGTTTTAGTAGTTTTTGTTTGAACACAGAACATCTCTTCAATGAGACACATAGAACATCTATTCAATGAGACAGTTTTAGTAGTTTTTGTTTGAACACAGAACATCTCTTCAATGAGACACATAGAACATCTCTTCAATGAGACAGTTTTAGTAGTTTTTTTAAACATAGAACATCTCTTCCATGAGACAACCTTAGTAGTTTTTGTTTGAACATAGAACATCTCTTCACTGAGACACATAGAACATCTCTTCACTGAGACACATAGAACATCTCTTCACTGAGACATGTCAAGGTATGAGAATCACTGTCAATGAATGGTTCTGAGTTGTTACTGAGTTGTCAATCAGTGTTGTGAGTTGTCGTGAGAATGTTATGAACTTTATTCAGTTGACGGACTTTTGAATGTCAGGCAATGACTTGAGAGTGCGCGCAAGGGCTATATATAGTGTGGGTCTGTGTAGTGAGAGAGGAGTGGAGAAAAGATAGGAGACACGTGTAACGTCAGTGTGTGGACGTTCGGCCAGGGCTGTGTTGTTGACGGATGGTGTTATCGAGGTTGCTCGAACACTGGAAGGCGGTGAGCCTGTATGCCTGTGCTGTGATGTCTCGAACACTGTAAAGGCTG
>MUZC01001197.1:72278-107337 GCA_002072015.1 Radix auricularia | reverse complement strand
ATATATATATATACCTATCATCGTATCTACCTATATGCCTATCTACAAATCTACCTATCTACCTAACTATATATCTATCAAATCTATCTATCTATTTATATCTATCTAATCTATCTATCTACCTATCATCCTATCTCCATATCTGCCTATCTGCCTATCTACATATGTGTCATTTGAGATGGCATCAAAGGCCCTGAGTTACTAAAACTCTTATAGGTCCCGTTGAGGAATCTCTTGGCAAACTCCCACCCCTCCCCCGAAGGGCTAAGCTGCCAAGGGCACCCCCAACACGGTCCCCTCTAAGAGGGGGCCGCCTGGGCAGGGTTAAGTTCGCTCGAGGCTCACCGTCCTGCCTCTCAAGGGGGTTTCCTCCCTAAGGAGGATGTGGATTTGCCTATTTCGACCCGCCTTAACTGCGGTGCCACCACAGCGCATGAAACGGGTCTATCTACCTAGGACTGTCGCAAGATAGCCTATCTACCTATCTATCTGTCTATCTGTCTGTCTGTCCATCTTTCTCTAAATCTGTATTCAAATTTTTAAGCAGCACTCTATTCTATGAAGTACAAAATACACACACAAAAATGAAATGAAAACAATAAATTTCAGCTTTAAACTATTTAAATAACTTTTTTTTAAATATAAAAACTTTATTGGAGTTCTATTTTATTAATACATTTTTATTAACTTGCTTTCGTTTCTTTTTGTCCTTTGTCTTTTTGTATCTCGGCAAAATTTCAAATTTTCCAACGTAAAATTAAACCACTTGTGATTGTCCTAACCCTCTTACAATTTTACCACATATAGATATTGGATATTATGCATTGTATCAAAATTTTAGATTGATCGCCTGAAAATACCCTTTTAATTAATAAAAGTGTTTATATAAAAATTGAAGATCTATAATTCAGAAGGCAAAAGAGAGATTTATAAGTGAGAGAATGCGTGATCTGAGAATGTAAAGAAAACCTCATAAGCGCCCACCACACTCTTTTAGTCATATTAAATTAAAGTACCTGAAATGATAAGTTTTAATGTACTATCCTCTCTTTAGTGCTCTTATAAAAACGTGTTTTTTAAAAATCTTTTTTACTTCTATTTTTATATGATATTAAATTACTCTTTACTATGAAGTCACTGACAGTATTGATTTTCACTCACAAGGTTTCAATTTTGCTTCAACAAAATAAATAGTTTCACGAAATTGAATCCCAGTTTTAAGTTAAAATTGAGGATTTACAAAGAAACGTCAAACATCAAACATTTGATCTTTGAAACAATGAAAGACAATTGCCAAGCCAATATTTATTTTTATAAATTTATTTGGAAATTTATCTTTTGAAAAAAACATACTCTAGATTTGTAATATTTTATTTTCGACACAACATGATAAAAAATAAGTTAACATTCTTTACAATATAATATACGACATGTTTCATTATTTTTACAAATTCACAAAGTTATCAATATTTTTTAAAGCCCAATTGAAAATCAAGCAAGTGATGGGACTACATCACCATATGGAATGAATGAACTCAAATATATTAATATTGTCAAGAAAGAGAAAAATAAAATAAAAAAACAACTGTTAAATAAGGTCAAAGTTAAAATGGTCAACGGAACCAATAAAAATGGTGAGCGGGATTTGGATTTGACGATAAATATTATGATTTATGAGATCAAGTGAACGTTTTTAAAGTAAATACATTAAATCGTGCGTATGTACATATCACGGTCTCTCGGACCTAAAGTAATGTTTAGCAGAACATAGAGTCATAAAAAATGACTACATGCTATATGTACATTACATTATATTTCTCTCTTTATATATAGACGGATGCTGTCGGGAAATAAAAGGTGTCCGATTTGTTAAAATTAATATAATAAAATAAAAATGTCATAAATGTTGAACGTTTAACGATCACTTATTAAGCGCAGGATGAAAAATATAGATCATTGAAAACAAGATTAAGACGCAATTATTGAACTAAAATTAAAAAGGGTTTAGACTATACCATTTATAATAATTTATAAATTAATATAAACTGTAAAAAAAAAAAATAGAAGACCAGATATTTAGAAACAAACTTAAAAAGAGCGTCCACATACGTTTCTGGAGAGTATTCAAAACTGTCAAGAGTAACAACATTAGTTAAAGCATTAAACCTTGAATTATTATTACAGGATAGAAGTAGAAGAACCAAAACTCAATCAATAATAATACATGAAGCAATTAATTCTATTTTAGAAATACAAAACAAAGATGAATTAATACAACCATCAGATAGACATAAGGTTAAAAACGTTATATAAAATTCAATATGCAAGAACAAACACATACAAATTCTCGATTTTCCCCTCGGGAATACGGGCATGGATTGGGTTGACTGAAGAAACCAGGAAAGCAACGCTTTATCAACATTTAAAACTCTTATACGAATGCAGGACTAGAAGCAAAGTATACAGAAGCATAGGACACAATAATCTTCTGTAAATAAGAAGCGTTTGTCAAATAAGATAAAATAAGATAATTGCCCTTTTTACCAGTAGTTATCTTTTTAGTTTGTTTTTTTTGTATGTTTACATACATTTCATGTTTGTAGAGCTCATAAAAATCATAAGTAAAAAAACATAACTGTCTATTTCACGAGAGAAGAGCGTGATAGCTAATGGCGCAAATAACATCTGTTTTTACATCTTATGTGTTGGTCTTAATGTTTATCTAAGTCAGTGTAGACAGGGAAGCACAATATATCATCTTCAATCATCTTTTTTTTTTAAACATTACACCACAGTATTTTTTTTTTACTCATCGCTCCACCTCCTACATTCACCATCATTGTCATTAACATCAAGGGCTTTTCGGAATGAGATCAAGGCATTTGTAAACAACAAAACTAGTGATCAGTTAATCGCAACATTGAGTCGATAGCAGCATTGAGTTGATCCTTCAGTAGAGCATCTGATAAAATCTTCTCGGAAAGTCTGCTGATGAGCGGCACACAGCTCATTTGACAAACAGAGGGAGCGTTTTTTTTTTTAAACGTGTAATTAGAAACGGTTTTTGCCTTGGCTTTCCAACTTTTCCTTTAAGGCCACTGGAAGGAAAGGAAGATCCTCGGGGGCGATGCACGTCACCTGGAAATAATAAGAAATCTGCGCGTAAAAATAAACTCTTATTTGGTTTTTAAACTGGAGGAGCTTTTTTTTAAAACAACTGTCTAGAAACTTTTTAAAACCGTTTAAAATTCATTAAAATACGAGGGAATGTGTTAACTTCTTTTAATGCTGCAAATATATCAAGAGTTTAGTCAACGCATGGAGAACTGTCAAATATTATTAAAGCTATCAAATACCTAATTTCCAGTAGTGGCAAAGTATTCATTATAATAATTTTATAAAACTTTTATCAGTCTAATATTGTGTTAAAATAACGGCTTGATTTGTATTAAGGCTTTCTAAGTGTCGCATTCAAAGTCCAATAATTTCTTGCTTTTCTCAGATTAAGATGTGTGTTGGAAAAAGTAATGCGTGAATTTTCTTCTGTCTTAAGGGTTTAAAAAAAAAGAAAAATATATAAAACCTAAAGATAAATTTAATTCAAACAATGTAGTCTACATTTTATGCTACGTTACTAATTTTTAAAAAAAAATTAAATTAAATTTTAAAAAAAAACAAAAAAACAACGCTTCTCACGTTTATAACAGCTGCAACATAGACTTGCATGCGTACTTTGAATTTCAACTAATGTAGCATTAAAAACTGATCGTTTAAATTTGACCTCGGAACTTAGTCATATGAACTTAGCCATAGGAACTTAGCCATAGGAACTTAGTCATACCGATCAGCCGTTTTTTTGCATTTTTGCCAGCTGATATGCGAATGGCGTGAATTTTGGGTTTGGTTTCAATATTAACACCACAGCAATTTCCTCCCGAACATCGCTTGATAGAGTGACTCAAGATACGATTAACTCCTGACACATCTCTAGTGTCACTTATTGCGAATATGAATTTCTTTAAAGCGTGTGGAACATATTGTTTTCAGATGCCTTTCAAAGATGGAAACTATCGTTTCTAAAATATGTGTTTGTTTTTTTTAAATCATGACCCGTACTCACTTTTCTGCCACTGACGATGTCTGCCGCCTCACTGGGTAACATGAACCATCGCAGCTTGTGAGCATCATCGTCATAGTCAGCGGTTTGATCAAAACTTTCCACACGGCCTGGCTAGATAATAATTTAAAAAATTGTTTCCTGCTAAATATTGGTTCATTTCTTATAAATCATTTTAAACTGCTTCATAAATATTTAAACGTATTTTATAATTTGGGATTTTTTTTAAAAGGGAAAAGAATGTTTCACACAGGTTTAAAGGCCCAGTGAGTACATCACTTCTCAAAGAGAAGATCACTATTTTTGAATAATTGTAAACATACGTAGATGATTATTATATTAGATCAATATATTAATTCACATTTGAAAACTGTTATCGTAAATAGAACAAAAGAAATGTACCTCATTTGCCTCTTCAAAGATGTATCGAGCTCTCTCTAGGATTTCCTGTATTTAAAATGGACAATAAAAGATAGAAAATTTAAGTTGCAGTAAATTTTGAGTCATCAACAATTTTCAGTATTTTATGATCTATTGCCTGCAGCTAAAACTTTGTCTTTAGCGCCCCATCAAGTTTCTTGAGCATTTTGTAATGAATAACACATAGAACACATTCGTTTGCAAGATTTTATGCATTTAATTTTAAGCTCAAAACTTGAATTTATAAAATATCCGGTACTATAAGGGAGATAACAAATTTAAAGGGAAATGACTCTCTTTAAAATCATCTATCCAACTGAACTGCCTCTTAGTCCAATAACTACGTAGTTTTCATTCATAGATATCGGACATTTTGATCCGCAGATAGGACAAAGCTTTCAGTAAAATTTTCCTAATTTAATTTATACCTCATAATACAGGCCTGGCATAGATCCCTCTGATAACCAGGATGGAGAATCCGAATTTGTACTTGTGTCCGACGAACAGTCCACTCTCATGTCTCTTGTTATGTTCATGTTGAAGCTACCTCTTGTAAAAGTCATGTCCGAAAGACTTTTGAGTGGTTGAATGACCTGAAACGTAGAATTAGGATCTTAAACATCATGTATACGTTGAACATAAAGAAATATTAGAGTTTATTTTTTCTTAACTAGTGTACAGGTAGTAATCGTTTTCCTTGGAATTGTATTGCGGCTATAAAAACTAAATGTTCTACTTACTGAATTATCTTTGAACCACCATCTCCCACTTCGTCGATCAAAATCATACTGGAAATTTTTTTTTAATGTAATTTTAGTTTTGAAATCTTTCAGGACCATTTTAAAAATGTATATTTACAGTGGTTCCCATTAATTAAGATAAGTTGAAGAAACTTTACCAAATTTTTATTACATTAAAACAATTCGAACAAGTGGGCGTTTGTATGGTTTTAAAACTCTTGCTCATTATTTTAAGGGAGAACTTCATCATCAGATTAGTCTTGGCAAGGTTAAATATTGATTAAAGATTTAAGATTGATTTTTATGAGTAAATTTTACATGTATTAAAAAAACATGTTGATGGACTTAAAAAATAGTTAACAGGAGACGCTTATGTTATTCAGGCTTTAACGCACTTCAAACTATGCACCTTTATAATGTTTAGCTTTTTGCGATTTAAAAAACAATGTTAAAGAAAATATAAATAAGCAGCAACTTTTGTTTTGACATCACTATTACAAAAGCATCGCCCCACAACCCCGCCCCCATAGAAAAAATAATGTTAATAAATTATATATATATATATATCAATACAGGAGTTTCTAGATTCGAAAATGTCTCTTTGACACAACAAACCCAACCACGTTACACAGGACAACTGGATTACACCATAATATATTACTATTTATATTTCTATGCAAAGTGACTCAAGCGGTCTTTAAATAGGCAACCAATGGAGTTAATTCAATCTTTAAGAAACCGTTTCTTCTACTTTCCATCTATCATGAGTTCTGAAGGCGAAGGCGGGCATCAATTCAAAATTTGAGTTTAAATTTTAAATAAGTATGTCTACCAACCTACCATGGGAAGTAACCGCCATCCCAGCTCCGCCGTCATAAGCACAGCCTTGATGACAAAGTTAAAACAGCTTTCAGACATGAAGAACGGGAAGTTAAGGCGGACGAATCCTGGTCTGTTATTTTAAATAAGAAACAATTTAAAAAACCAGTTGTTTGAGAATTTAACAAAATTATTTGTTTAATTAAGAATCATATTATTCAAACAGAAAGAATAATAATTATAAACCGCCATTTTAAATATGTCAAATTTAAAAAATATCAATAATAAAATTGTTTCGAAATGTGCATTCCATTTTAAAATTTGCAATGAAAACAATAAAATAAATAGAAACTATAGCGTTGCTGGCCCACAAGTTATTTATATAACTTACTTGAAAATGACGTTATTAATCGTCTCCTCATCTTCCTCGTTCAAATGATTTAATTCATTGTTCATCTTGTCGGACTGCGTGATGAGTTGTTCATACTTTTCAGCCACATCCTCGGCCATGCCCAGCAGCTCCTGCATATAAACAAATAAGAAAGCGGTTTTAACAGAAGTAACAAGCCTAGTTGTGTTTTTACGCCCACAATCAATAGCACAGTCTAAAATAAATGGCACAATATGTGCACAATTATCAATGCTGACTTTAAAGTTTTTCTGACTGAGACCTGAGTTTAATAATCAACGATCTCACCGCTTAACACAATATATAAATGGATAAACCTCCGCTACTTTTATCGTGTTATCATGTATAAAATATGTGTACAAGTCGTTAAAATTAAGTAATGTCAAACAATAAATGTGGTTAAAGAAAATGTTATCGTTGTTTTTGAGAGAGTCTGTGAAATTCTATTTATTTTGT
Source organism: Radix auricularia (assembly GCA_002072015.1). Lineage (NCBI taxonomy): Eukaryota > Metazoa > Mollusca > Gastropoda > Lymnaeidae > Radix > Radix auricularia. Next base: position 100,376 of record MUZC01001197.1, on the reverse strand, counting down.
TGTTTTCAATGTTTCCCTTATGTTGCGCGCCTGCACGACCACGCACATTTCTGAGCAGTGGCATGCAGCAGTTTAGAATTACCGCGAGGTAAATTTTGTCAAATATTGCACACAAAATAGAAGCTGCGCAAATCTGCAAAACTAGTTGCTATTTTTTTTACTTTGCACACGGTCCGATGAACTCGTGACTTTTGCATTGGATACATTAAATTATTTCTCAGTAGTTTTAATAAGTCATTTGCCAAAAAACACTTTCGGGAGATTTCAAATGATCATCTTACCAGACCATACAATGCAGCGCATGCGCAGCCACTGCGAACCTGTAACCCAAAGAGGTCATTGAGCAACATGGCCACAAAGTCATGGTGAAGCAGGCGTCCTGTCTCTCGGTTCCGGAACAACATTGAGAAAATCGGAAGTCGCTCTACGGTGAGGTCGCCAAGTAGCAGAAGATCTGGATGGTTGGACCAGGCGGCTATGGCGCGTCTGAGAAATAAGTTTCAACAATAAAAGAGGTGTCCTGAGTTATATAAAATTTTCGCGTAATTTCATAAAATTACTACATTTTAATATTAAGTTTTCAAAAACAATTTTAAGTCCTTATTTTTTTTTAAAATGAAATCATTTAACTCTAGAATACGTGTCTAAGTTTTGCACGACTACCATTGTAATATGTTTTTTTCCTACACTGTAGGTTTCTTAAATGAAAATTAAAATTCCATAAAGAAAAATCTCGTGAGTTTATTGCAGTGCCGAAAACGGGAATTTAATTAGATTTATTTATAGAAGCGTTCTTTTAGAAGAACGACATTGAACCTGAGAATACAGCATTTTGTTGTTGTTTTTAGTCTATTTTGGTCTCATGTTATCTGTCGTCTATAGTGCCAGTAATAAATCTCAATCACCAATAACTTAACTTAGTTTGAAACAAAACACTACACACAAAAATGTTGCTTTACATTCTAAAACTAAAAAAATAATATTTTTTCTACAGAAAAATTTGTTTTTAAAAAAAATTATTGTTTTCTTACTGTAACATTCGCGTCTCCCTGGCCATGATGAAGGTCGAGGTGAAGGTCTCCTTGAGTTTAAAGACCAGGCCGGCACGGATGGACTCTATGACGGCTGGCGTGCCACCTTCTTCACGGTGCTCGGCCTCCTTGTGGTACTTGTGTCCATGACGACGGACCTGCCAGAAACGTATTAAATTTTGTTGTATGTTTTAAACAAATGGACATTTAGAGTCTTTTGGCGACATTTAGTGCTGAGATTTTTAATTATTCACCTCTTAAAGTTATCATGTCACTTTTATTTACAGCAAATTTTATTGAAAAATGTGTAATAATACTTTTGTATATGTCAAAAGTAATATTTGTTTCTATAATCTTCTTGTTTGTGCTTTGTAGAAAGAAAAATGGAGGGAGGGGGTTTACAATTTTTCTTTTTCTTTTTTTTTTTATCTTTTCATTTTGAAAATTTATCGAGCCAAAATGATCGAAATGCTGAACGAGGTCCAAAATAAATAAAACAAGAAAAAAGATATTGTTACTATAACTGGAAATATTACAGTTCAGATTTGTGTGTATAATTTATATTTTAAAAATTTGGAATGATTAATCAATGTGAGTTTGAGGACAACTGACGATAATGTACTTAGTCTCCTAATAGGTAAAATATTGTTTAATAGTCTCATAATACTTACAAAGACAACGGTTCCTCCACCGGCCCCATGCGGCACTTGATTTCTGAATATCCAACGTTTAGCTACGAGAATGCCTGTGAAGATAATCGCTAAATTTTACATAAAGTTTTCACAATTTTTGCTTCAGAAATTACACAAATTCGTGTTTACAATGTCACGTTATACTCATCTCAATACTGATTTTATGACTTTAAAATTGTTCGAATGATCATTTTATAGCATCACAAAGTGCATGTCAAAATGGCGTCAGACATTTGAATGACTCTCAAGTAAATGTAAATTTTAAGGATAGTTCCCAATCTCGCCATTCCCAATCTTGACATTGCCCATTTCAACATTCTCAATCTCAACATTCCCAATCGCGACATTCCCAATCTTGACATTTCCCATCTCAACATTCCAAATCTTGAAATTGCCCATCTCAACATTCTCAATCTCAACATTCCCAATCTCGACATTCCCAATCTCGACATTCCCAATCTTGACATTGCCCATCTCAACATTCCCAATCTCGACATTCCCAATCTCGACATTCCCAATCTCGACATTCCCAATCTTGACATTGCCCATCTCAACATTCCCAATCGCGACATTCCCAATCTCGACATTCCCAATCTCGACATTCCCAATCTTGACATTGCCCATCTCAACATTCCCAATCTTCACATTCCCAATCTCCACATTCCCAATCTCGACATTCTCAATCTCAACATTCCCAATCTCCACATTCCTAATCTCGACATTCTCAATCTCAACATTCCCAATCTCCACATTCCTAATCTCGACATTCTCAATCTCAACATTCCCAATCTCGATACTCCTATTTTACCATAATCGACTAAATAAGCCGTGTTTTTTTTTTTTAGGTTTTATATATAGCTTTGAGACATGTCATAACTTTTGTATTAGATCTAAATGCTATTTAAGAAAAAAAAAATTTAAGTAACATTAAGAAAATCAAAGGGATATGGTCAAATTTCGTTCTAGATATCCTTAAATAAATTCAAAGCATTTCACTGACAGACTGTGTGGCCATTAACAAACACGACTAACCTGGAGTTTGTGGACCGCCGAGAAACTTGTGGGCTGAGATGAACACGGCGTCCTTATAGGCCAGCGGTCTGGTAGTGTGTGGGGGTGGGGGTCAGAAATAAAACCATAAATAAATGAGTTGTTTTCAAAAAAAGTTATAATTAATTATTATAAACGTTCTTTGATAAATTAAGTGATTGCATAAATAATACAAGCTCCCCCCCACACACACACACACATAAAAAGGGCTGTGACCTAACATGGTTGGGTGTGAAATGAGTACCACCCACTCGTGTGTTGTACTTAGAGCGCTGTTGGTTCTCCTCGTTAGTTTACTCACCCTTGATCGGTGCAGTTCATGTCAATCTCAACGTACGGCGCCGCGCATGCGTAGTCAAAGAGCGCGAACCCCTTGTACTTGTGCATGAGCTTCGATATAGACACGGTGTCCGTGAGGATTCCTGTGACGTTGGATGCGGCAGAGAATGAACCAATCAGTAATCGCTCCGGTCCGTGCACAGCTTCCTGGGTGATAGAAATATTTGTGAGCACCATTGGGTGATTTGATGATATTATGTTAGTCTACTTTACAGGATATAAAACCAGGACATTTGTGTGTGTGTGGGGGGGGGGGGTCAAAGTACATTTGCACAACATGCTCTTTACTTTTCAACGCAAAGAGATTCAAGAATTAATATTTTAAGAATTAAGTGTCACATGTTTTGTTAGTTGTCGTGCGAAAATATATTTGAATCCAGACGCCCGGGACTATGCGAACGTTTCACACTCCAATGAGGTCTTCATGTATTTCAATGTTGTGGGTCTTTACTGTGTCAATCGGATAGGTGAAAGAGCATGTCGCCCGTGTACCAGAATAACCCAAGGTCGTAACGTCTGATTTGTTCACTTGGTGGAGACCGTATTATGAACCGGCTGTACTCTAGTGGGGTTTTTTATATTTTATTTTTACATGCAACCATTGAATGAATACGACTGTTGAAATGGGGTATGACCTCATGCTTCAATAGCTTTGTTTAAATATTGTGTTCGAATTTTGTATTGGACAAATTTAATAAATTAAGTTTAGGTTGGTTTGTGTGTGTGTGTGTGTGTGTGTGTGTGTGTGTGTGTGTGTGTGTGTGTGTGTGTGTGTGTGTGTGTTGTTATGACTTTTATAATTTAAGAAAGCTCTTTAATTAATGTGAAGAAGAGCTTCTTCTGCAAACACAAACTGTATTCTCGATTATTTATGGTAGAATTTAAAGTCCGCCAATATTAATGTTCTACGAGGTAACTATAGGAGCTAGTTTATGTGAGGTGCTTACTTTCTACAGATTTCATACATTTTGATGTAAGAACATTTTTTCTAACGGAGGACATTCCAGAGCTATAGCCTGAAAATGGCCGCGCATTCAAAACAAATTAAAAGAGTTCATTAGCCAACTTTAAATTGCTCAAAAGAATCAGGTTAATGATAAAATTGTTTCTTAATTTGAAATAACTTATAGAATGTACCTAAAGAATTCAGTGGCAAAAGCCCATAGAAACATCTTACTAATGTAATACTTTTAAAGACACATTTCCCTACCTCAAAATAAACTTTGTATCTAGATTAAAGTTAAACCCCAAAACATTTAAAATACACGCAGACAAAAATTAACAAAGTAAATAAGATATGGCCAGATATGTTTACTTCTCATGCATTCCTCAATTATCAGAGGCCATCCTTGATACGGAATAAATTAAATAAAGGTATTCGATTTTATTGACTCGATTAATTTTAAATAAACAAACCTTTAATTCTTCTTCCAAGTGAACCAAGTCTATCAGGCCATTTTGCGTTTGTTGTATTCGAATCACCTGCAAACAATAATTGATTCAAGTGTTTAAAAATGTGAGAAATATTTGCAGTACAGCAAGTATATCGCCATGCAACCTATTAATTCATACACGAACAAGATAGCAACCAATTGAAAAGTAAAAAAAAAACACTTTTAGCTGCAGTGTAGCATGAATAAATAGGACTTAAATGAGTTCATTTGAATATTCGTGCACCAGATATTAAAGCATGACATGGAAGAGGAGAGGAAATATCTTCTGCTTGTCTTTGTATACAGCGATGGTTGGGGGAAAGGAGTTAAGAAAGATAGAGCGTGATATTACAGACATGTAGAGTCGATGTTACACAAGTAGACAATTTTGTTCTCGAATAGATGCTGGGAAGGGGGGATCGGAGCAAGACACAATGGTGATTATGGTATAATAATAGAATCATTTCTGGGGAATTTTGTTGCCGTGTTTAGAGATCGAACAATTTTGCGTTGCGCATGCTCAGGCCAGATTCGCAAAGATTAAATAAACGTCAAAATATAAACATTCTCAATGATACGATATGTGGTACCTGAAGAAAATAGACAGAAAGGAAAAAAACAACTATAAAACAAATTAATAGACACCTTCACTGATTTCTTTTTAATTTCATTTTTTAAGACACGTGCTTTTATTATAGTAAGCAAAATCCTGGTGTGTTCAAACAAATAGCATAGAGGTTCTTTTGGCTTATTTTAAAAACGATTGCTTTATTTTAAATGTATTTTTATTTATTTTTTCCTTAGCTAAATTTGAACTCAATTTACAGTTAACCCCGTTCCGAAGGCAAGAGATTTTTAAAAAACTTACAGAAAAACATTTTGAATAGAAATTGAAATAATCTTTTTTTTTTTAAATGTACCTTTAAAAATTAACATTACGCCTTATTTACGCGTAATATTTTGCTGAACTAATGTCTTTCTATTCCCTGCTGTAAGAAATAAAGTTGGCTTCATGTCATCATACTTTTAGGCTTGTCAGTTGTTATTGCTAGTTTTCTCGGTCAACCTTTAAGCGGGTTGGGTTGTTGTTAGTTGATTAAATTATATCAATACCCAGTGGTGTAGGAATTGGGTATCAGAATTCTTGGCTTTCACTAAACGGATCGCGGTAATTCTCCTCCAAGAATAGAGGAAACAAAACAATCCTGACCCAGCCCGGGCGGAATAAACCATTGCCACGCCACCATCCCTACCCGTATCGACTGTTTGTGTGCTTAATTGTTGATCATTCAAATAACATATCACCCAACTTCATGTTTTTGTACTGCCCACAGCCCGACGAAGCAACTTGTGTTTATAAAAAAAAACGCGGTATTGTCAGATCGTTACCATGCACTCTTAACACCCCTAAACAGCTACGATGATCCGCATATTTCATTTCAATCGCCCGCACCACTGGTGAGTCAGGTGTAACACCGTCGGGAGCATTAGCTCCACCCACGTGTATAATTCTTTGAAATGAGCGCCTTTTGTTTGTCTTGTGTCACAATGGCAGAACAGTTGACACCGCTCTGATCACGTTATTTCAAATAATAGCAATAAACCTCTTTCATACAATAGAGCGATTTGTTGATTGAAGTCCTGGATCAGATTATGACGGATCGGTTTGGGCGTTGCGTTACTCTGCTACCCAATCCATTCGATTGAGGCAGTATTTTTGGCAATATTTTTATCAGAGGCGTCACTAGGGTTGGTGTCACCCGAGACGGTAGTTCATGGTGGTACCACCTCACGACTTACCCCATAGAACTCCTCCGAGTCTTCGCCGAGTCTTCGTGTGCAAAATAATAATGCGACAATACATAATTTTACATTTTGGTGTCACCAATTGTATTGGTGTCACCCAGGGCGGCCCACCCCCACCGCACCCCTTAGTCACGCTACTGATTCTTATCTACATATAAATAAGTGTCTGTCTTCATTCACATGGCCACAGTTGTCTTACCTTGGCCTTGGCTTCGATCCAGGGCAGAATGTTAGAGTGGTGCTCGTAAGGGCCGATCAACACAACCTGGGGTATAAAAAAAAGAACAAAGATCGTTGACGATCAAAGACTGATCACCTCTAACACTGGCAGAGTGTGATTTTATTGATAGCTGAGTCTCACCTTAACGATCAAAAAACAATAATTCTTTAAACTTCTTTGAATTAGATTTTCTTGACAATTGTCCTCTGGCTACTTAATTCATAGAGCACCTTTACATTGATTACCTTACAGAAAACCTAATGTTTCGTAACCCAAAATAGTAAGAATTCGGTCGAATGACGTAGATTATGAGTCGTAAACAAGGATTTTGTCCCACGGTTTCCCACCTAACAATTGTAACAAAAGGAGAGGACTCGTGAAGTGTTGCAGAAAACTGTTACGAACTTACCGGCGGCATGGTGTAAGGGCGGGAAGTGTTGCAGGAAACTGTTACCAACTTACCGGCGGCATGGTGTAAGGGGATCTGCGCAGGTCGAGGGCGTGAATAACTTTGTGGATGGCGGCTGTGCTGCCACTACCGCAAAAAATGATGGCGTCATCGTCGCTAGCGTGGACTGACTCCTTGATGATTGACCTGGGGAGATAAACATGTGTCATACTGACGCTCTTTATGTGAGTCATACTGGCGCACTTAATGTAATGTGAGTCAGACTGACTCTCCTAATGTGAGTCACACTGAAGATCTTTATGTGAGTGATACTGACAGCACTCAGCAGGAGTCTTACTGACTCTCTTCACGTGAGTGAGACTGACAGCACTCAGCAGGAGTCTTACTGACTCTCTTCACGTGAGTGAGACTGACAGCACTCAGCAGGAGTCTTACTGACTCTCTTGACGTGAGTGAGACTGACAGAACTCAACAGGAGTCTTACTGACTCTCTTTATGTGAGTGATACTGACAGCACTCAGCAGGAGTCTTACTGACTCTCTTCACGTGAGTGAGACTGACAGAACTCAACAGGAGTCTTACTGACTCTCTTTACGTGAGTGAGACTAACAGAACTCAACAGGAGTCTTACTGACTCTCTTCACGTGAGTGAGACTGACAGAACTCAACAGGAGTCTTACTGACTCTCTTCACGTGAGTGAGACTGACAGCACTCAGCAGGAGTCTTACTGACTCTCTTCACGTGATCTCAACATTCCCAATCTCCACATTCCTAATCTCGACATTCTCAATCTCAACATTCCCAATCTCNCAGGAGTCTTACTGACTCTCTTCACGTGAGTGAGACTGACAGAACTCAACAGGAGTCTTACTGACTCTCTTCACGTGAGTGAGACTGACAGAACTCAGCAGGAGTCTTACTGACTCTCTTCACGTGAGTGAGACTGACAGAACTCAACAGGAGTCTTACTGACTCTCTTCACGTGAGTGAGACTGACAGAACTCAACAGGAGTCTTACTGACTCTCTTCACGTGAGTCTTACTGACTCTCATAACGTGAGTCTTACTGAAGCACTCAAGAAGCGTCATACTGAATCTTTCATTTCGTTGGTGTTTTGTATCCCAACTCCCTACTATTCCTTTTATTTATATTTCATCTTCCATGCTGTGGTTGATTGTTTTTTTTTCATGTTTTAGTTTCTTGTACTAACTAAGCTAATTGATGAAAGTGTTTGCTTAGTAAAACTTTACATAAATGTCTTCATTCACATGTTAGTTCAGCTAACAGTTCTGCATGGCCTTAATTAACTTTATCTACAGAGCTATTGTTACCGTATTTTAAATTATTATCAAGTTATAAAAATACACCACTACCCCCCCCCCCCAAGAATTAGCAGTTATTAGCCTAGATTTTTTGTAAATATGCCTCTTTACTATCATCTTAAACCGCTATAAGTTATTATCTAATTGCTATTAAATCAAGTTGGCTAGTTATGGACCATTATACATAACCGCGCTCAATAATCTTCTGTTAAGAAGGAGCGTCTGTAACAGATAAAATAAACAAGACACCCCAACCCGTTTAGACGTAGTCAAGGCGGTAGACAGGGAAGTGTTTCAGCTAAGTTTCTCTAATCAATAGGAGAATAAATAACAGTTTGAAGAAGACAATATTTTGTAGTTGTAAAGCTGCCACAATATATAAAATATAATGGCATTCATTGCCTTCTCTGGCCTAAGCGTTCCCGTATGTAGTCTCCCTTCTTCAATCTTATTTAAAATATTTGTTTGACTCGTAATTTCGTGAGGTAATTATTATTTTTGTTAGAGTTTCTTGTTTAAAGAGCATCACTGTTCATTTCATTTTTTTTTTTGATCACGTGACTGACCTGGCCTCCTCGCGAAATCTTGTCGTCTGGGCAGCGAAGTGGCTGACCTCCGTGTGGGTGTTGGCGTAAAATGGCATCACGTGATAGCGAATGTAGTTCTCAATGCACTTGAGGGGTCTGTGACGAAATATCAAGATAAGCATCATGATGTTTGTGAGTTATCAGCTTACTTAGTATCATAACAGCTAATCTTAACTGTTTTGTTATATTCACCTAAGTATATCTAAGATTATTTATGGAGACATTAATATAAATTAACGTTGAAAGCGAAATGTGCAATGTTTCCCCTACCTTCCTGAAGCAACATAGTCCAAGTAAGTGACTGAAATTAGAGAAGAAAAAAAACAGTTTAAAAAAACAAGACGGTGTTGTCCAGAAAGCTAAGTGCGAAAACGTTTTTAAAAACCAATATTTAGTGCATATTAATTCAAAGAATATCTAAAATCGTTATTCCGATTGCGCCTTTCGAGCACATATTAATATAACTACTTTAATTCATATAAAGGTACTTTAGAAGTTGAAATTACATTTTTTTTTTTTCTAAATGTACGTAAAGAAATTTTATACAGGTCAACTAAATAAAATTTCAGCTAAATATTCTTATCTTTCTCTCATTAATTACTTTAAAAAAGTCAACTTGTTGACTGAATAAAAAAAACAGACATTATTTATTTATGATCTATTTACCATCCTCGTCCCACAAGTTTAACGTTGTGGATCACTTGGTTCCCCTTTAGATCCCAACCACTGCGCTTTCAATCATCCACTCAAATTTTTACTTACGTTTCGTGGGTCCAAATGACGTCATCCAGACCTCATCCCCACCGATGATGTCATGGGTGACGAAGTCGCAGAGCTCTAGCTTGCTCCTCGACGGGCCTCCCAGTAGGTTCAACTTTTTGGTCAGCTTCGGGTCTGACCTGTCAGGCGGGGGTACTACCTTCTCATGGTCCCCCTTCCCTTTCGCTGTGACTGGTGACGTTTCCACACTGAGCCGCCTCATTGTGATATTCTGTGAATTGTTACAAACCCGGCTATTTGAATCTTGGGGGATAACATTCGACAACTTTTGTCTCTCGTCCCTCACCAAATGTCCACTTTTAACAATTTTGGGGAAAACGGCTTCGTTTGTCTTTTTTTCCGGCATATCCGTTTTCTCGCCGCTTACACCGTTGTTACCTCCTGGGAATCTGCCGTTTTCTTTCTCGTAATATTTATTGTCTGAGTTCCTGCTGAAGTTTTCTTTAGTTTCGGTAGCTGCAATGACCGTGTGAGGGTTACTTTCACTTTGGACAAGTTTGTTTTTGTTATTTGAAACAGCTTGGTTCGACTTCGGGGTGATTTCCGGAAATTTTGTCCTCACTGAATTAACAGATTGTTTTGTTGAAGAATCACTTCCATGTTTTGTCCCGAAACTGTCGTTGATGGAATCTTGCGACATTTCCGAATGTTTATTGGATTGATAACTTTCTGATTCACCTGATGGGAAATAATTATTTCTAGCATATTTTCGATTTCTTATGGGCACAGAATTCCTCTTTAGTATATTTCTTTGTGTCTTATTATTCATCATAAAAATAATTCTAGCTACAAATGTACATTTAAAAAAATTATATGTCGAATTAAAGGCTGAATTTCAAAATAGAATTATTTTCCCTCCCTCCGCAATTCGCAATCACGTTGAGAATAAAACACGACAGCGCAGCGAGGGCTTTTAAGCTTTGCAACCCACGCGCTGGCTGAAAGTTCAAACTTTATCATTACTGGTAACTTGTTTGTGTACATAATATGGGTCATAAAGCATTTGGTCAACCGAGCCTGTTTTCTGGGAGGGGTGATATGGGGGAAGGGGGGGGGGGTAAACACAATCAGCGCAAACCTGCTCTGGGATCTTTAACTGTGGTTTCAAATAATGTAATACCCCCCCCCCCCGCATCCCAGTACGTTTACTTTGCACCTGTTTCATGCAGTTAGTCTTAAACGATCGGAACCTCCCAATATTGGCCTGAGCGCTCACGTATTAGTAAGTAACAAAACAAAAAAAAACAAAACAAAACAAAACTATTTCTCCCATTGTGAGTGCGATGACATCGAGAAGTGGAGAACTGATAATGGAAATGATATTCAATTGAAGAAGTTTTAACTTAAATGTTATAGATCCGCGATGACGTCATTTATGTTTGCTGTTAGCCTCGGCGTCCAACATAAAATTTTATTTGTCCCACGATCCAAGAGTTGTTAGTGGTGCGATAGACATGAAATAGACAAGTGTTTAGTTGTGCGTTAGACATGAAATAGGCAAGTGTTTAGTTGTGCGTTAGACATGAAATAGGCAAGTGTTTAGTTGTGCGTAGACATGAAATAGGCAAGTGTTTAGTTGTGCGTTAGACATGAAATAGGCAAGTGTTTAGTTGTGCGTTAGACATGAAATAGGCAAGCGTCAGAATTATGCTGTCTTATGTGTCGTTGAACTGGTGCGACGACTAATCGCCGAACCCGATAAGATGTCAGCGGTAAACTTCCAGTTCCGGTATTGGAGCCACCCGTCCCATTGTTATTCAGAAACGACATCGGGGGTGACCACATTACCACACCCACCCCTCTCTCCCTCAATTTTAACGTCGAGCCTTCATAGAAATCATTTGGCTGCATAATCGTGTAAACTTTTTTTTTTTAAAGGCAAGGATCCAAAATAATTCACGTATATGAATAAGTATAATGTGTTGTTGGGGTAGTTGTGTTCTAAGTAACCGTTCATGAATTCTTCCTGATGAAATTCATGTAATAAAAAAACATTGTATATATGATTAAGATCATTAGTATTTTTATCGCTGTTGGTTACAGTTAGTTGTCTGTATACGTACTTTTATGGCACATGGAGGCACTTAGTGTGCTTATTTTATGTAAAGATATTAATGATTATTGAAAATAATTTGTGATATATTATCTAACGTTTAGTTAAAATAATTTGTAGGTAGTTATGTTGTTGTTGATAGAATTTAATTGCAGGAATTTTTACTGTTATTGCTTGAAATAATATGTTGGTATATTAACTATATGGTTCATTGATATAATATGTTGGTATATTTACTATATGGTTCATTGAAATAATATGTTGGTATATTTACTATATGGTTCGTTGAAATAATATGTTGGTATATGTCCAATTGTCTAAAGTCAACAGAAATCGATTCTTTAATATGTATATAATAGTGTTTCAGCTGGGGGGAAGGGATATTCTCGTGACACGCAAAAATTAGACTAAAAACATAGAGTTTTTGTGTACTTTTGTGGTGACCTTCTTTGTGAATCAAGGACTCAGGGACCATTACCTCAACGCATTAACCTCTACCAACCACGAATCCTGGTCGTTAGTTGAATTGTCACTAACAATGAATCCAGGCATTAAAAGGGTTTTCTTATACATCAACGGAGATCTTTATGGGGCATGACCATTGAGACCGATCTCATGAGTCACTAAAACTGGAGTACGTGACTTAGCGTCAGGTTGTTGACCTTTGTCTCATTCCAGTGAAGACATGTTTCTTAAAATCCCACTGTTCCCTTAAATCTTTGGACCGAAAATCCCCAAACTAGACCGAGACTCGGTGTATCTTTAGTTGCTAAAATTAAATACAGTTTATTGCGGAAAGAAATCATCGTACGGTTAACGAGAATCAAATGAAAAAGACGTAAACAAGGTAAGGGTTAGCCTGACCGGACGTAACCAAACACGTTGTTTGGTTACGTCCGGTCAGGCTAACCCTTACCTTGTTTACGTCTTTTCCATTTGATTTTTTATAAGCCAAATTGCAGTCCTACCCCTCCTTTGGTTAACGAGAAAAACGTATGGGGCAAGTGACTTTTTGAGAGTCGCCTTACAAGGAACATCTGAGTTTTGCTATTAGAAAACGTTTCCTTTTTTTTTTTAATTTTAGCAAGAAAAAATTTGAGATGTATTAATTTTAAATCAACTGAAGTGTTAAATAACAAATGTGAAACTCGAAAGATTCTTCTGTTTAGGCAAAATTTATTACAGAAAGGAAATAGACCCGTTTTTTTTTTAAATTAAAAAAAAATTAATATCTTAACTTTGTCAGCATGATTATCTCCGAGCTATGGCGGATTAAGGGGGGGGGGCTGAGCGGGCTAAAGCAAGGGGCCCCCGACGGTTTCGGGCCCCCAAAACTTTTTTATATTTTATAATAAAAGTGTACAAATGTTTGCACGAACCCTTGACAATATAATAAAATTTTAAAAATAAAAATATTTATACAACTGTTTGCGATTCAGTCTAAATAATCGATAAAACTTGATTTAATTGGCTCACTTAGAGAACATAGTATAAAATATAGTTTATATATTTTTTTAATTTCTCACATTAGACAAGCTCCGTTGGCCGTGTGGAGAGAGCACAGGCGTGTGATGCAACCGATGTCGGTTTCGATTCCAAGCAGTTGATAATTATATTTTTCTTTTCACACTCAATTGTAACATACCGCAAACACTTCAAACAGTTATTTCTTCGTGTTCGTTTTTTTTTCCATTATTTAATATTTAGTTACAGTAATATATTAGTTGTTAACAATCATTTTATTTTAAGGGACGCTGGCTGGTTAGGGCTAGGGCCCCCGTTTGAGTGCAGTCTTAATCCGCCCCTGTCTCCGAGGAAACGAAAAAAAACTAATTGAAAAAAAAACAATCAGTAGATCTATATCAAATGTATTTTCTAACTTTATTCTACGCAAATATAATTTCTTAGCTATATGGAAACATTGATGACACATGTTTTTTAAAAAAAAGTCTACTTACAGAAATACGAGACCGGGTATGGTTGGTTTCGTTCAGTGTACCATCATCTGTATCTAACCATTCGATACTTTCCCCATATATTTCACTAAATATCTTGCGATAACGAACAATATGTGGAAATGAGTACCGAATAGACCGCTTAATATTCAAATCTCTTGAGAACTCCAAATTCTAACGCAAGTAGGCTTTTAATACGTCTAATGGTAGTATGATAAGGGCGCTTGCTATTAGAAGAGCTGAACTTTTAAACCATATTTAGCATAAACTGACAATAGAAATTTCTGGCTGACCGGATTGTTAAGTCCTGGTGCTGTATAAATAAAGTGTATGTGGAATGCTGCAGCCTCTCAGTCGGGACTACTTGAAGAGAAATATATTTATCATTTTCAAGCTAGTTTTCGTTATCCTCATTGAAGTGTAACAAAATATCCGTATTATCAACTAACGACCGTGTGCAGTGTCGAAAACATGTTGCCATATTTTTATAAGAATAGTCAAGGATAAAACGCAGTAAAAGAAAACTTTCAGATTTCAGAAAAATGTTGGTGGAAATGGCGACTTGAAAAAAAAAAAGCAACAAGGAATTAGCTGATTTACTGTGGGGTTGTTTAAAAGTTGTTGTTTTTTTTTTGTTCACAGAAACTCATAGAAACTTGGAGGGGTGAAGTGGGGGGGTGAAAGTTTTGTCTGTGTCAAGATAAGATAGTTTTGAGGTTGTTTCATAAATAATTCAATTTTTTCGCGAACAAAGAAGGAAATGGCTCATGTGGTTTTAATAAATATACGGAAGGAAGAAAAGTCAACAGGCAGCCAATCAGGGCTGAGAGGATGGCTTAAGTAAGGCGAAATGGGTAGACATGGTGGAACTGAGCGAGCGCACAGAAAGCTAATGGATGGCTGCGATGTGGCATTATCTTTGGAAGGTCGAACTATCAAGCCCGGCTTTCAATTCCTGTGGTGAGCCCCAACAAAAGGGCATCGCCATACAGGTCCATAGATCTAGAGCTGCCTGACCCGTACGAATCCCCTAACATCCCCTAACATCCCCTAACATCCCCTAACGATGTAGAGCATCGGGCCTGCAGGTGTGCCACCGTCTCCTCAGCCATGTCACATACGGCGTCTAGTCAGTGCAGGTAGCTGTTTTTATGACACTGTCCAGTCCTCTTTTTGCGTAATGAAAGACTAACATCTACTTGGCATTGGCAGTTCCCAGCAATGTCCCTTTCTGCTCGGTGACAATGAGGTTGGACCGACTTATCGTAATGCTCGGAGGCATGTTTTTTTCAACCATCACAACCGTAAAGACAACGTTCTATATGAATATATTCAAATCCTAAATCTGCATTTTTTCAACTCACTTCACTTTTTAAAAAATAGTTATGGAAACATGATTTAAATCTCTTTCTTTAATTTGTTTACGGATGATCTATTGATAGAACCTTGAGACTGTTACTGACGCTCTGAATTTCCACATTTAATTGCAGTTCACCTGGTCTTAACGTCAAACTTTCCCGTAAGGCGTTTTGAACAGGGCACTGGGGAGAGGAATGTAAATAAAGCCTACCTTTTCTTCCCGCCTCAACCTCAATGTTACCGGGTTTAATTGGTGGAAGTTTGGTGACTGTAAAAAACAGCAACTATAGCACGGTGTTGCGAACAAACAAAAGCTTTAGAAGAAATCAATCATAATGGCTGATTTTTAAAATATACATATTTATTTTAAGAAAATAATGCAGTTCTGCAGTTCATTACAATGCATCCTCTTATCGGTTGTCATTGCAAAGGAAGTAACAGCTGCTTCAGGCATTTCAAGTGTAAGATTGTTCAATTTGTGTACATTAAAAATAAATTTAATGGTGGAGGGAAATCGTATGTTTGCTTATTTAACTTAGGTAGTTCATTATCATTTGAAATGGTTAAATAGTTTTCTAGTAAAGGCTATTAGAGGTATACATTATTGATTTTTATATAACATATAACCTCAATAATAAATATTTTAAAATCTTTTAATTTTATTTTTTCAAATTCGTCCTTTATTTTCCTTGCAGGTCAAGGGAGAGTACACGAATTCAAACGATTGTCTGGGACTAATTTTAAAGATTATTAGATATAAATCAAAAGCAGCAGTGCGCCAAATTTAAAAATTGAATTTTAGGCCGTAAAAAAGTTGGACCGCGTTGCAGAAGTTGTTGGTGTTAAAGCCCTTGTCTCATGAGCATCATTTTAACGCTGATCACGTTCACATAGCCACTTGAATAAATGTTAAGATCTGGCGTTATTTGATTTTAGTGAGCGCAATGTTTGGATCTAATGGCCATTGAAGTGGCTGTTGTTGCAATGTATTTTTTTATTTGACCATCAGGATATAAAATTAACGATAGATACAAATATTTGAAAGCTCCTTTTTTCCCTTCTTTTTTTTTAAGGTCGATCTCTAAAAGTAAAAGACAAACAACTTATGAAAATGATTTGAAAGTTCTTACGATGGATTAGACAACAAAAAAAGTTGCCGAATTTTAGCGCTAACACTATTATATATAAATTATTATCAGTTAATTATTATTATTTTGTCTAATCGATAAATTAGAATTGAAAATATCCTAAATTTTAAATCTACATTGACTTTCCCTTATGGTGGTGACTTTTTTTAAGTATAGACTTCGGGTTTTACGTTTTTAAAATAAAATTTTCAATTATTTTCAAACACGAAAAAAAATTATAGAAAAGAGTAGCAACAAATAAATCCACGAACACGAATCACAAGTGGAAGGAAAAGACCATGTAACTAGCAGAAAACATTATTGTGTTGTTGTTGTTGTTTTCGCTGCGCAAATAAAAGCTAAAAATATTTAGTAACGGTCAGCAAAATACGACATGAGTGGCACATTTTTAAAAAATTCGTATGGGAAAGCTCAATTTAAATATCAAATAGCATTACTGATTTACTCAGGCCTCTACATTTTAACTATTGGGATGTGATATTATCCGATCAATCAAGGATTAAAGAGTTGTTAAATATCTGGAAACCGTATTCACAGCCTCCATTAATAACTGCAAAATTGTTTCCCAGCTCTTCTAATCGATATCGGTAACGACTCATTGCGAAGTACACCTATGGATTTATTGTGACGGACCATACAGCTGAATAGAGGGGTCAAGCTGCACCACGTGACCTACGCCTAAACCCAACTCCCACGCTGAGACCGGCCACAATTCCTTGAAATGGCCAGGTCATAAATAACTATAGCTGGCCACGGTCGGGAATGGGGGGAGTGGGGGTAAGAATGAGTTCACGTAAGGAATGTGTTGTAAATCACGGAATTTTAACATCTTTAGAACCAATGTATATCTCGTGTAACCACTCATTCACCAGCACCCACGAAATAAAAGACCGTATTCACGTATTCAGAACGTAATTAAGTGTCACTCATTAGGGAATAGAAATAACGAACTTAAGTACCGAAGAAAAGTCAATGCGATCAAAGGCTGGTGATATTTCCGATGGATGCGCAGTGCAAGATTTGTTAAACACAGCATGAAAGTTTGGTGCGTAAAATTGTCTTTGCTTTGATGAACAGGATATGGAAGTTTTTACCAGATCGGATGTATATTGACTATTATTGTTATCCACAACAGTTTAAAGTTTAAAGTATTATCTCTAGTCTCTAGATATCTTCCTTTAAGCCGTTCCGCGAAGCACTTCCGAATTACTGCGCAGAAAATTTTGAAAAAGATAAGATAAAATCTGTCTCCCATGGGTGGTGGGGGGGGGGGGGGGAGGTAATGTAAAATTTTACTCACAAAAATGTAAGTTGTGCTACTCTGAGCGCGTGTTTGTTATATTACATACGCATTAACGGGCCATGGAGGTCTCAAGTAACACTAATGGATTTACCGCAACACATTTTATAACGTATCGGGAGAGTCTGGACATGAATAACTCATAACTTGATTATAATTTGTAATCAACCCCCTCATCAGTAATAGCTGAAGGCATTAACATGATAAATATGACTTTAAATAAAACGGAATAAATCTAACGTAAGCACAATTTATTTTGTTTCCATTTTAAAAACATCGTTTAAAAAACACGTGACGCCAATAATATAATCCTTTGCTCTTACGTGATGTGGTTCATTGTCACTGCTCGCGTTATATTTTTATACAACACGATAACGGAATAACATATCTCAGTAGAAACACAAAATCCTCCTTTCAGCATTGCAAAAAATAACAACGTTAAGTTGCCTTAACACAATCGGCTGTTACAAATCCACAAAGTAAAGAAGATGCGAATCAAATCTGCCAACTATGACAATCGTTTTTCTCTGTACGCTACTTAGGGCAAACCTCAACAACAATAACATGCTCGGCTTTTATATATACATCCATTTGGTCAATAATGGGCGCACCTACGTTTTCTAGCCACTACATCAACTCAACCCGTCCCATCCCCCCCTGCTTTTAATGGAACATCCTTGAGATACTTCCGTAAATAGAGTTTCACGTTTCCTTGCTGTCCCCCTCCCCCCCCCCTAACAGCACCAACGTCAGTTAAAATAATCTAATCTTTCCACCCCCACTTTCTCCAACCCAACCACCCCCACCCCTTCTGTAATCCACAAATAAGTATGTCACCCACTGGTTGCATCACTTGAAAACGTCGACGTGAGACGACGTCACTAGTCTCTGCCCTGATCGGCTGCACGTAGAGCTGAATGGATACGTGGCTCAACGCTGACCCGAATACACCACGGACAGAGACAGTTCTTGGAAGGGGGCGGGGTTGGGGGTTGACGAAAAAAGAAGATAGAGAAGTGTAGTGAGAGGGTGGAGAAATGGAGGGGTTGGGAGAGGAAACAGGGAGAAGAGTGAGGAAAAAAACAGAGTGAAATAGTGGAGATGAGAGAGGAGGGGAGATTGATTGATTGAGGAGAGAGAAGAGAAGAAGAGGGGGTGAAGGAGGGAGATCGAGAGTGAGGAAAGCGTTTTAGAATGAGAGTGACAGAGGTGGGAGGAGACAGAGAGAAAAGGAAAGAAGCAGAGGGAATGAGAAATAGGAGAGATGGGGGGAGAGAGAAAAAAATAGAGAGAGAAAAAGTGTGAAAGAGAAATAAAAGGCGTATTCACATCCCGAATAGCGACCCATGTAACCATTTTTTCCCATCACACATCTGTCTATCGACCTCTTTCAATATAAACCATCTCTCATTCCCTCCTACCCGCCCCCTCCCCCTAAACCCACACAGATCCATGGTTAAGAATGCCATCCAAAATTGGAGGAAGTTTGTAATCGATTTTGAGCAATCGTTTTGGTCTCTGCGGTCCCTTATGCTCTGTACCTATAAGGCTCGCTTAACAGACAAACTTACGCCGGTAGGTTGTGGGTGAGCTATTTGGTCAGACAGACTTACGCCGGTAGGTCGTGGGTGAGCGATTTGGTCAGACAGACTTACGCCAGTAGGTCGTGGGTGAGCTATTTGGTCAGACAGACTTACGCCGGTAGGTCGTGTGTGAGCGATTTGGTCTGACAGACTTACGCCGGTAGGTCGTGGGTGAGCTATTTGGTCTGACAAACTTACGCCGGTAGGTCGTGGTTGAGCTATTTGGTCAGACAAACTTACAACAGTAGGTCGTGGGTGCGCGATTTGGTCTGACAGACTTACGCCGGTAGGTCGTGGGTGAGCTATTTGGTCTGACAAACTTACGCCGGTAGGTCGTGGGTGAGCTATTTGGTCAGACAGACTTACGCCGGTAGGTCGTGGGTGAGCTATTTGGTCTGCCAGACTTACGCCGGTAGGTCGTGGGTGAGCGATTTGGTCAGACAAACTTACGCCAGTAGGTCGTGGTTGAGCTATTTGGTCAGACAAACTTACAACAGTAGGTCGTGGTTGAGCTATTTGGTCAGACAAACTTACAACAGTAGGTCGTGGGTGAGCTATTTGGTCAGACAGACTTACGCCAGTAGGTCGTGGTTGAGCTATTTGGTCTGACAAACTTACGCCAGTAGGTCGTGGTTGAGCTATTTTGTCAGACAAACTTACAACAGTAGGTCGTTGGTGAGCTATTTGGTCAGACAGACTTACGCCAGTAGGTCGTGGTTGAGCTATTTGGTCTGACAAACTTACGCCGGTAGGTCGTGGGTGAGCTATTCGGTCAGACAAACTTACAACAGTAGGTCGTGGGTGAGCGATTTGGTCAGACAGACTTACGCCAGTAGGTCGTGGGTGAGCGATTTGGTATCCTTAGTTATATAGTAGGTTTCCCCTGCTAGAGGTTGTTAGTAATGATTGCGATAGTTTAAAGTTGAACTGTTGTTCACAGGATATCAGTTATCACTGAGCCCACAGTACCTAATTCCCCCACAGTACCTAATTCGCCCACTGTTCCTAATTCGCCCACATTACCTAATTCGCCCACAGTACCTAATTCGCCCACAGTACCTAATTCGCCCACAGTACCTAATTCGCCCACAGTACCTATTTCGACCACAGTACCTAATTCGCCCACAGTAACTAATTCGCCCACAGTACCTAATTCGCCCACAGCACCTAATTCGCCCACAGTACCTAATTCACCCACAGTACCTAATTCGCCCACAGTACCTAATACGCCCAGAGTGCATTTATGTGTTTAAAACAAAAGGAAAAAATCAAGCGGAAATGATATCCGAGCTCAAAGGCGTAGCATTCCCCAAATTCTAGGTCATTGAAACGGCAGTACTTTGTACTTTTGGTCTACTTTGTCCATACCCACCGACCCTCGCAGCTGTCTCGCGTGACGTAGTATGTGGGCCACACTTCACTAGCGTGCCTCTCGTAAACAAGTTGTGTTGCTGTGGCCCGTGTATAATAAACAAGTTCGTCATGTTTCCTAATCCGGGTAACAGACGTTAACCCTTGCTGACCTTTGGAGACGATGACGTAATAAGGCCACAGTGGTTTCCTTAAAGCAATTTACCATTTCTAATTATACGCGTGGAGGAAATGTGTATTCTTATAAAACCACGTTATTACCTGAAGAAAGGTAGATCCTATAAAAGTGGTGGCGTGCCACGGACGGCACGTAGAGCCTCATCAGCCGACAAGCCACTAAAATAGTACTCACCCAATCAAACCACTGTGCTGGCACTTTGCGTTGGCACTTTGCGTTGACACTTTGCGTTGGCACTTTGCTATATAGATCTAGGAGTAGGTTTTATTTGATTTAATTGAATTTCGGAAAAGCGGCCCAAAAAAATGGTTCGCCGTCACTGTCCTATAATCTCTTTCTTTCTAAGGAAAAATACTTGCAATATGAGTTTCCATCATTCTGTTTCTATTCACGTTTTAAAGAAAATAATATTTATAAAAAATTGTAATAAATGCATATTCTCCTTAGCCATACTTTGACTCCTTTTTTGTTTTAAATTAAAATACATGTATATATGAACTGAGCATTTTTTCTCAGCGAACATTGACACAAGTAAACAAAAACATTTTTACTGCTGTTCATGTCACTTTTTTTTTAAGGGGGGGGGTGTGACATGAATACAATTCAAGGAAATTACATAACGATTCAAATAATTGTATAGTTTGACCTCGCCTTTTAAAAAATGTAAAGGTTACAATGAAATTGTTTATTTTAAGGACGTTGTTCAATAAAACCACAAACATTATGTTTTGATCGATATATGATTATGCGTAGAAAGTAGGTCATTTAAAAAGGAGAAACTTTTATTTCTATTTTTTATTTTATATATATTTTTTTTTTAACATTCTCTTGCCTACTTGTAATTAAAGTTGCAAGATTTATATTCGTACCCTCCCCCTCCTCTTCATGGATCATCATCCAACCCTCATCCCTCACCCCCCCCCCTTTTCCTCAATACATCCTAACGATGACATTTCATTATCGTCAACTCTGTGACAATAGAAATACAGAAACACTTTGGTGACAATAGAAATACAGAAACACTTTGGTGACAATAGAAATACAGAAACGTTTGGTGACAATAGAAATACAGAAACACTTTAGGTGACAATATAAATACAGAAACACTTTGGTGACAATAGAAATACAGAAACAATTCGGTGACAATAGAAATACAGAAACAATTCGGTGACAATAGAAATACAGAAACAATTCGGTGACAATAGAAATACAGAAACCCTTCAGTGACAATTCAAGTGGTATCAAGACAATATAACTCAGGACAATGAAACACTCTCCCCTACCTACTTTCCCAATGAAAATCAATAACTGTACTTCATTGTGACGTTAAATAGCGCGCCTGGACACGACACCCCTCTTCCAGCCCCGCAACTGTTTATTTACAACCACTGCATGGGGCCAGACAGTAGGTTAACACCATATCCTGTTTATTAAATCCATCCATTTAGGTCATATTCCAAATTTAGAAGTCTGGCTAGGTAGCGAAGTCAATAGTGCGCTCACCTCACAAGCTGAGACCGTTGGATCGAACCCACGAAAAGCCACTATAAAAATGTTGAGAAATTACTAAGAAAGTCCTCCGCTGACCTGGAGAGGGATGGGCGCCACCAGTGACTATCAAGCCCGAGAATGTTCTAATGAAAACATTAGAATCCCCTACGACCTCGAAATAAAGATGTTATGGGACTAAAAGAAAGATATATAATGAGAGTAGACTAAGAATAATTAACAAAAGAATTGTGTTTGGTGTTTTTAATTCCAATGGACATTTACTTCCATTGATTGTAAAATGGGATTAGAAAGCCACATCTGATTGATTGTAAAGTCGGATTAGAAAGTAAATTCTGATTGATTGTAAAATCAAATTAGAAAGCCACATCTGATTGATTGTAAAGTCAGATTAGAAAGCCACATCTGATTGATTGTAAAGTCGGATTAAAAAGTAAATTCTGATTGATTGTAAAATCAAATTAGAAAGCCACATCTGATTGATTGTAAAGTCAGATTAGAAAGCCACATATGATTGATTGTAAAGTCGGATTAGAAAGTAAATTCTGATTGATTGTAAAATCAAATTAGAAAGCCACATCTGATTGATTGTAAAGTCAGATTAGAAAGCCACTTTTGATTGATTGTTAAATCGGATTAGAAAGTAAATTCTGATTTATTGTAAAGTCAGATTAGAGAGCCGCGACTCTCTCATATTGGATCATAAACAGTAACCGATTTAGTAAGGCCCTAAGCTATTTGAGATATGGGCCTTTTTGTGTTCAGATATTCTGTCAGTTCTATATCTGACTATCGCTCACTCGAACAATGTTATTTATGGATTTATTTTTATTACCATTTATTTGTTTTATTGTCTTGAATATTTAATTTTTTATTATTTTTTTTGGAGTGGGGGGGGGGAAGAAAGTGTGGCCCCTAAGATATTTCGGTGTAACTTAAGGGGTAAATTCGGCATTGATATTTATCAAAAGATTTGTTTTTAAATGCTTCGCTCAAACCACATCTTAAGAAAAAAAATATTGACCTAGAGAAAGTATTTACAAGATATTCAAGGTTTAGCCAATTAATCGCGGTGGTCCAGTGGTAGCGCGCTCGACTGTCGTACCGATGGTCACGAGTTCGAATCCACGCGAAGGCGAGGATTTTTTCCCGGGGCCTGAGAAGTCCCCGAGACACCCAGCTCTGAATGGGTACCTAACTAGACAATACTTAGGCGGCTGGGGTAATGCGTGGAACCCCTGTAGCCGTGGCCTGTGACCGCAGCATCACATCACTTGCCAACAGATCATCTCTCATGGTCTGTGGACGCAATTATCTTCTGCATAGAAGGAGCGTCTGTATATCTAAGATAAGATAATCCATGAATTTTAAAACATGATAGGGCCTACTAACCAGACAGAGTGGTCTGAGTAACTCATTGATTCCACAGCTTCATGTTTGACCGGAAGTCCTGCTCATCATCATGTCTTACATTCGTTAACATAATTTCAAGTCCGTGGTCAAACAATTCGATACAATTCGTTTAAAATTATCGCCTTGGCGCGTGAACACATTTTACGGCAACAATAGAAATCCAGCTTCCGTCCACCACGAAAGTTACAAAACACTTAGATAGTTCTTTTAATGTGCAGATTTATAATGTGACGTCATGCCTTTTGATATGTTGTCTCAAGGTGCGATCCTTACCCCTCCCACCACCCCCACAGCCACTGGTTTACTGTACTGACGACCCGGTATCCTGTTTTCAACAGGTAAATGTAGCTGAAATTAGAAATTAACACATTATAATTCTTTTTTCTTCATTTGTGTGACCTTAGCATCCTGTTCTATTGAGTCATTCTAACTTTGTCAAACCTGTTGTATTGAGTCATTCTAACTTTGTCAAACCTGTTCTATTGAGTCATTCTAACTTTGTCAAACCATTTCTATTGAGTCATTTTAACTTTGTCAAACCTGTTGTATTGAGTCATTCTAACTTTGTCAAACCTGTTCTATTGAGTCATTCTAACTTTGTCAAACCTGTTCTATTGAGTCCTTCTAACTTTGTCAAACCTGTTGTATTGAGTCATTCTAACTTTGTCAAACCTGTTCTATTGAGTCATTCTAACTTTGTCAAACCTGATCTATTGAGTCATTCTAACTTTGTCAAGTACTTTCATTTAATGTCTAAAAACGTGGGACGATTACTTGTGAGCTTTTACAAAGGCAGTTCACTCATTCTCTCCCTGAAAGATCTCTCTTTGGCCTTAAAGAGAATACATATTTAATTTTTATACCAAACACGTATCTTTGTGTTGTATTTCTAAACTAGAATGGGATTTTGAAGCACACGCCCCACGTTTTTAGTCATACAAATCAAAGTATTTGAGCTAGTAAGTTTTATTTTATTTTCTTCTTTATAGTAACTCTATTTATTTTTTATACCAAACACTTGATAAGCGCCCGCCTAAAGTTTTAATACCACGGGAATGTCAACTGTCAGGTGTCGTTGTCTAGGGTTCAGGTCCAAGCTCACACCAACTGTCGTACAGTAAAATGAACACAAGTCCTTTTACTAAAAGCAATTTTTATTTTCTCTGAGTGTCTATTTTGTCACCTATGTACAACTGTATCAAGCGCTACCATATCTCATGACTTCAGTCCAATCCACTGTACAACTGTATCAAGCGCTACCTTATATAATGCCTTCAGTCCAATCCACTGTACAACTGTATCAAGCGCTACCATATCTCATGACTTCAGTCCAATAGTCCAATCCACTGTACAACTGTATCAAGCGCTACCATATCTCATGACTTCAGTCCAATCCACTGTACAACTGTATCAAGCGCTACCTTATCTAATGCCTTCAGTCAAATCTGCTGTACAACTGTATCAAGCGCTACCTTATCTAATGCCTTCAGTCAAATCCGCTGCCCAATGGCATTTTTACGTCCGCCCCGTTCACATGTCTTTTATAACCTTCTTTCTCTCATAACACACCTCAACTTTTTGTGTCAAGTCTACTTCTGTGCTCTATGCACATTAACTTCGACTTGTCTTCTCCCCACCGAGACAAACCCAAGTTATCCCCCCGTGGGCCTGGACTGACCTTGCACGGATCCTGATCCACGCCCCAAATATGATTCTCGCTCACAAAACATCAAGAACGTGAGCTTGTGACCGGGCAGAATATAATCTTAACAAACAGTGATTCTCATAACCCTGACATCAACAACAGCAGACGGAATCATATGTCATATAGAGGTCAACTTTTTTAAAAATGCATTAATTTAATTACGGTAGGCTACATTTCTGGTGGACCGGACCAACTGACAGCTATAGCGCAGTTCATCGCAAATATAGGACTTGTTGGCTAAATCCTCTACCAAAAGATTTGAGAACGAAGAAGAAGAAAAAGAATATGGTACGTTCGATAGATCTGAAATTTCGATACAGTGCATTGCCATCCAACATCTAGCTGTGGTAAGATTTTGAGATATCCAGGACCATTGGACGTGGTTTAATTGTACTTTGGAAAATTTGAAGTTTAGTGGACAGTAAAAAAGACAGGAACGAAAGCAAGTTAATAAAAACGTAGTAATAATGAAAAGCAATAGACTAGTTAGTCTTATAAATGGTGAAATAGGTGTCGGGGGAAATTTTTTTACTCTTTAAAGGAAAATCCACAAAGCACTTCAGTGTGCACTAGTGTTGTATCCAAAATTACGCGTCTCTTTTGTTTTTATCATTATTTTAATGATTCATCGAGTGGCTTCCAACATTTTCAGCATGTTTTTATTTATATTTATTAAAATAAACAATGAAATCGTATCAACATAAAGAATAACTCAGTAGTGAGACTACAAGTGAAATGTACTCGGCTTTCAGAGAATTTGTGTGGTAAGGCCACTATGGCGTATCTCCTTAAACTGTCATGAAAGCTCTTTCTCTTGTGTTGCGGCTCTGGCTCAGCAAATTAACAATCAATTGGAACAATTAACACAGTTAAAAATGAGACAAAGAAAATTTACTAAGGGAAGCGTTGGCTCCACTCAATTTCGGTTCCATTTATTCACGTGCGAAAGGGAAGTAATTACGCTAGACAAACACTGATATTTGCTTTGAATATATCGCCTGATCCAATCGACTCGAATACGATTACCCGTCCAAAATGTCCAGAGACTCCAAATCCAACTCCGGCTCCTTAAATAAAAAGAGCAACACCTCGTTCCGATCCGTGGAGGAAATCGAAGCCGCGTACGACGAGCAGTACGCCCCCGAGGACTTGGCCCGCGCCCTCGACTACGAAGCTGGCCTGGGTCACGAGCACGACGCGACTCACAGTCTGTTCGACAGATCGTTCAAATCGTCGCGGACAGCGTCCACTGTTGACCCCTTGTCGCCGTTCCAGGATGACGACATCTTTCAGAGGCTGCTGGACCCCGACGAGCTGGACGAGGACGCCAAGAACGAGCTGTGCTCTTACGTCTTCAAGAATGTCCTGGGCACAAACTTCGTCTTTCACGGACCTTTTGGGAAGACGCTGGGTACGTTTGCTGGTGTTAAAATGTTGTCCCGATTGTGGTCGCAGATTAAGAGGTAGGCATAATTTTTCAAACAAAATTTGGAAAGTATTGAACTCAAAAATACGTTTTCTAAAAATCCAATCTGATGAGATTATGTTACTTGTTTAAATAATGAAATTTAAAACATGTATAAAAAAAACTAAATTTACCATTATGAAATTGTACAGCTATATCTATATAGATTTTGTTCACAGCTATATCTATATAGATTTTGTCCAAGGCGTCCAAATCTTTCAAATAAAATTATTTTCCAATTAAAACAAAAAAAAAAACAACACTTTTTTTTTCTTTTTATTTTTTTATATTTACTTTTAAATGTGTGTATAGCTAACCTGATTTGGGTTCTTTACTCATTATTCTAAGAAGTGGTATCGCCTACTCCAAGAGCACAATGCCCTAAGGCAGGGGCGGATTAAGACTGCACGGGACCCTGGCTGCAATCAAATGGGGGCCCTATCCAGCCAGCGTCCCTTAAAATAAAATGATTGCTAACAGCTAATATAAGACTGTAACTAAATATTAATAATGAAGAAAAAAACGAACACGAAGAAATAACTGTTTAAAATGGTCGCTGCTGTGTTAAAAATTGAGTGTGAAAAGAAAAGTTTTTACATTCCACCGCTGGGAATCGAACCCGAGACCGTTTACATCACAAGTCTATGCTCTTTCCACCCGGCCAGCGGAGCTTGTCTAATTTAGAAATTTTAAAAATATAAACTATATTTTAAACAATATTCACTAAGTGAGCCAAGTTTTATAGATTATTATTATTAAGACTGTCAGAGTCAGGTCTGAATTGCGATCAATTTAATAGATAATATTTATAAATGTATTTAATTTATTATATTTTCAAGGGTTCGTGCGAACATTTGTACACTTTTATTATAAAATATAAAAAGTTTGGGGGCCCCAAACCATCAAGGGCCCCTGGCTTTAGCCCGCTCAGCCCCCCCCCCCTTAATCCGCTTTAGCCCTAAGGACTAAGGACTAATGTTTACAGCCGGATCCAGCCCACATTCTTTAATGCTAATACCTACATCGATGAAGTCCCAACTAATAGTAAAAGTAGAGTCCACCAAAACATCACGCTTTCGCCTGCATCGCCAATAAAACTTGGCAAACTGAAGGAAGATCTTTGCGTTCAAGTTTTCGCTAATCGTAGATAAAATAATACGGGAGGAAAACTCGAGTGATTTTTTTTAACGGCTAGAGTATCTCAGTAAATAATTCCAGTGCATATAGATAACGGCGAGGAGTTTTAAGCCCACAATACTGGCGACCCCATGCCAGCACATCGAGCTCTTTTTTTTTGGTATATCTTATCTTATCTTATCTTATCTTATTTTATCTTAGGGGCCGTCCATAAATGAAGTCACGCGATTTTAGCCGATTTTTACCCCCTCC
>MUZC01001197.1:51196-61290 GCA_002072015.1 Radix auricularia | reverse complement strand
ATCTTGGTTCGTGTGGGCCCCAGACATCTTGGTTCGTGTGGGCCCCAGACATCTTGGTTCGTGTGGGCCCCAGACATCTTGGTTCGTGTGGGCCCCAGACATCTTGGTTCGTGTGGGCCCCAGACATCTTGGTTCGTGTGGGCCCCAGACATCTTGGTTCGTGTGGGCCCCAGACATCTTGGTTCGTGTGGGCCCCAGACATCTTGGTTCGTGTGGGCCCAAGGCATCTTGGTTCGTGTGGGCCCCAGACATCTTGGTTCGTGTGGGCCCCAGACATCTTGGTTCGTGTGGGCCCCAGGCATTTTGGTTCGTGTGGGTCATACAACATAAAAATATCAAGCGTAAAGGAAATAACTTTAATGTATGGTCCCAGACAAGAGTTATCTTATTCCCAATAGGCGGTATGGTCCTGGTCGCGTATCTTCGCATAACATGTAAATCCATTGTTCCTCGTGCGCTTGAATTGAAAGCTGCTATTTTTTAAGAGGCATGTTACATTGACGATAGTTCCTAATACGTCTCTGTAGCTTTAATATTTAAGTCAAGCACTCTCCATTGATCGGATGGAGTAATTTGATTTGCGTTGTCAATGTATAAGAAATTCATTGTCACCCTCATCGTTGTTGACAGTGATACCATAAAATTAAAGCTACAATCTTATTCAACGAAAATACGGTGGTCATCTGACAGTAGTTAATACTTTCTACTTTAGGCGTGGAGAGAAATTAATTTCTTACCTTTCCTTTACACTGAGATTTTAAACTTATAATGAAAGGTATTGACGGCCCTGAACCCCTTCTCCATAGACACCCTAAAGTATGTTATTTCGTTTGAAATCTACTTAAAATATAACTCCTTTATTTAAAGTATTGGGATTTTCACCTTTTTGTTTGCAGTTTCTTCTATTTATAAATCATTTTGAAATGAATATGAAACTAGTGCTAGTTAATTTTTTTGAACTTATATTAAAGTTTTGAAGAGACAAACTTATAACAGACTTATTTCTTCTCATGTTTACTCCAAATACAACATCCATGCGATATTCTTGTCTATTAGTGTGCTAATTTATTTTGTAATTTTCCAAAGATTTGGGGGGGGGGGACTAACTTCGTCAATCATTCCAATGCAGATATAGCTTAGAATTATAATTGAACACAGTTTACAGAGCGTCACCGTTCTTGTTGTTCAGGACCTACTCGGCATGACTGAAGACATGGCCATGCGCTACGAGAAGCTCATCACGGACCCAGACGAAGAAACCAAGAGCCCAGATTCCCCGGATGAGGAAGGAACCTCGAAGAAGACGTCCCCAAAGGCAGAAGGAGCTGCCGCCCCAACGGCCAAAGAGAAAAAAGAGGACCCCGCGAAGTCACCGAGTTTTGATAATATCGTATTTAGGTGTGGGCTACGGATTCGGGTCTTTATAAAGTTCGTGTTTTTTAGTAGCCAGGTGGTCTTCCCCGGGCAACTACTTACAGTATTTATTTTTATGTCACTTTTCTTCTTCTTATTATTTTTTTTATATTCCTGTAAATGAAACAAAAATTGTTTTAAAAGGTCTGAAAATTCATGTTCAATTTAAAACATTATAATATTACGTTGTCTGTTCATTTTAAAATAAATATATCTATAATCGAATGACATTTAAACGATTCTTACGCACATAACCTTACCGTCATGTATTTAATATTTACATTCAAGGCCCGGCTTCGTTCGTCTCAATTTCCCATACTTCCTCCCACAAGACTGTTTCTCGTTCGTCATCAAAGCCATCTTGATGACAGCAGAAATGGGATGGCTGCTGTTACCATTGGTAGGTTACTTTAAGACACATATATACATTTTGGCTAGATGTAACTCTAGGCGTAGATTTTGCATTGTCCAAAATGTTTCAGTCCCTCTGTGTTTATTTTCGGAGACATCCATTATTATGACATTCGAAGAGCTAGTCGTCAGTTTAAACCTATTATTTAATGTATGTGTGAATTCAGTGACATTTTAGAATGTTTTGAAGTTGTGTAATTCAGTGTGTGGTGGGAGGGTGTGTAAGTGGGTGAGGGCGATTCTGTGTGAACGTGTGAGGGTGATTCTGTGTGAACGTGTGAGTATGATAGTTTGTTTTGTGTATGATGATTCTACTAACTGTCCTATTATGGCTAGGTTTCATTAATAAATATGTCATCGACTTTTAAGGGGGAAATCCTTTTAGCTAAAATGAACAACGGAATGAACGGGACAAAAGAAACCGTTTAGGAAACCTTTGATTTATTTAAAAACTGAGTGAAACTTTAATTTGTAAATCTGGACAATCTTAATATGTCTTGTCTTAGTAATGGGAGTTCTAATCGATTTCTCTCTCTCTCTCTCTCTCTCTCTCTATCTCTCCTTAGTACGATTTCAACAGGAAAACGGGCAAATGGCGATTTAGGGATAAAAAGGTCAGTGTGGTAATTACATCATCAACAAAATCATTAGCTCTTTGCTTTTTTTTTGCTGTTTAATGAACATCGGGCCTCTGCCACATCGGGCCTCTGCCACATCGCACCTCTGCCACATCGCACCTCTGCCACATCGCACCTCTGCCACATCGCACCTCTGTCACATCGGGCCTCTGCCACATCGCACCTCTGTCACATCGGGCCTCTGCCACATCGCACCTCTGTCACATCGGGCCTCTGCCACATCGCATCTCTGCCACATCGCGCCTCTCCAGACGATCTCTTGTTAGTATTTAACGTTTTAAAAAGCTCCTTCCTGATGTCTAAGTCTAATCTAATCTTACTAGCTGCTTCTCTATGTTCTCTTAAGTCTACCTCTACGCCGTTTTCCTTGCGTGTTACACTAGAAATACTTCCCGTAATACAGTTTTACCGTAGTCTCATTTCTTTAAAAAATATTACGTCGGAATTTTCCATGTGTTATGCTATTTATATTACTATAGATGGATCCTCTAGATAATAAGATTACATTTAATACACACATTGCGCTCGCTATATGCGCTGTCGACATTAACCATCAACCGTGACGCCTACATTTACAAATATAACAAAATTTTACCGAAAGGAATGACTCATAGTTATATATCTCAATAAGCCCTACGCAAATGCGAAACCTGCAATAATAACCCCACCCCACCCCCCAATCCTTACAGTTATTCCAACCACCCAAGAGCTTGTACGATATCAGCTTCATGCGTGGACGGTTTGACGTTCTGGAGCCCGACCCGCTGAGCCCGGTCCTGAAGTGGGACAGAGTCCTAGTGGAGGACTTGTCCAATGCAGGACGTGGTCACGACAAGATACCGGCCAGTGTTTACGACGTAGGTCAAAGACGTCACATCATGGCTTAGTGAGATAGGGGGGCTGAAATTGGTGTTTCTGTTGTTTACAACAAATGCGAAGTTACCCTTTTCAGATCATGTTGTTGCGATCAATCAGCGTTCCTAAATTTTTGAAGCCACGCCATGCAATAGGATTATGTAGCTAACACAAGGGAATTACAATTAACTTTACCCCAACTAAAGTCAGGCACCCATGAGAGCGAGGAGATTCGGGGAAGGAATACAGCACAAAAAAAGTGCATTTATTCAACGTTTTAAACAAAATATCATGTAGTTGTTGGTTTTAATGTTACAAAATTTTGAAAGATGTGAAAGCCCCGAGCGATACGGATTAAGAAGAAAACGATTGGCAGACCGTATTTTTATCAAATTAAAATCATATTTCCGTTAAAAAAAAGGAAAAACCCGCATGTACTTTTTAGCGCATTTTCGAGAAGTCGAATGCGCTATTGCACCCGTTTTGTCCGTCCGTCCGTCCGTCATCACCTTTGATCTCAGCATCCATAAGTCCTAGACCCATGAGGTATATATGTTTTTTGTATGTCCTGACCTGCCATTTATGCATCAACACTCAGTTACTCGATCCGTTAAAAAACCCCGTTAAAACTACCAAAAAATATTTCGAATCGAGAGGTAACACTAGCGCAGGGAACGGCCGCCATTGCCGGAAGTCGAATATATAGTTCTTCAAGCATTGAAGAGTGGTGCGAAAGCGTGCACAAGATTTTTTTTTTTAGTTGACGTCATTAGAATATGTGTAAAAGTTTAGAGAGTTTTACGTCATCATTTGTGGTGACTTGTAGTTAGATTAAAGAGAAAATAAATTTTTTTAAAATGTAAAGAAATGACTTTTAAATAAAAAAAAATGTCAGGTATATTCATTACACAAGAAAATTCATAAAAATATGTCTAAAATCTAAACACAATTACTGATAACTACATAATGCTGATATCTAACATAAGTACTGATACATAATACGAAAATGCGCTAACACGTCCTGAATTCCAATAGGGACCAGGCTTAACATGATTTTTTAATTACGCATTACATGGAAAACTTAGATTTTTCATTTGTTGACTTTTAGCGCTGACTATAAGAATGTTGTATTTATTATTTTTCTGAACAGGAAATTTTACAGAGAGCAAGATTGATATTTGAAGAAGCCAATACGGTAAGAACGTGTTTCTTCATGTTTGAAGCTGGGTGCGGGGTTCAGAAACCAATATTTCCTTATCCCCACCCCGTGTGCAGGATGTATATATTGGAAAATTGCCGTACATTTTTATTTCACTGAGTGTTTGAACGCGAGTGATGAGTGATGTTGTTGAATAATTGTAGAAATACTGGCAGTAGGTGAATTGAATTGAATTTTGAAATATTTCTTAAAGCAATTGATTTCATTTGATTTTTAAAAAGTGTCCACGCAGTTAGAATTCAGTGCTGGCAGATTTAACAGCGGAGAAATTGATATTAATATGTTTTGAGGCATTGATTTTTCTTAAGAAGACGTTTTAAAAAATAATTATTACGCCTTGTGCCTTTCATAAATGCAAAATAACATGCAAAATTTCCTTAGATATTCATTTTTATTATTGCATTGTTACAAAGGAATGCCTCAGAATTTTTTTAAACAGTATTCTTGTTAAAGGAAATATGACAGAAAACGTTTTAAAACAGTATTTGCTTTTGCTAATGTTAGGTGGGTTTTTTCTAATTACCTTTGATTATTTTGTTATGTTTTTTATTGTATTCGACCCATAACTGTTTGTCAGCTAAAACACAATATTAGACGACGCTTTAAGCAATCACGTTGTTGAGTGTTTAAATGACACAAGATTCATGTTTTTATTTGACCCTTACTTATACCATGCCCTCTTTGAGTAACATTTTCACCTTTCAGCCCGGACGATTCGACCGCCCCGACATGACCAAAGAGTACACAGATGAGCTGGAGGAGTTGCGGTGGTTTATGCTGCCCAGTGAGGCTGCGGACATCGTCAACAAGAGACCGGTCAGTAGCCGTGAGGCGGGAGAAGGGTTGTAGTGTTTTAGAGGATAAGCACACATTAAGGGGGAATCTTTGTGTACTCGACTGAGAACATTTCCATCACATTAGCCTTCTGGCAGCCGTTTTTTGTCCCTTGGTGGCTTATCCTTGCTATACTAGCCCGAAAGGTGTGTCCACATGTCGGAAAGGAGATGGGTGGGATACCATCAGGAGCGGAGATGGTTGGGATGCCATCAGGAGGGGAGATGGTTAAGATGCCATCAGGAGTGGAGATGGTTGGGATGCCATCAGGAGGGGAGATGGTTGGGATGCCATCAGGAGGGGAGATGGTTGGGATGCCATCAGAAGGGTTTCGAGCACGATCCTTCCTGGCCCGTCGTCTGGACTTGGCAGCAGGTCTGTTTGCCGCACAGACAGCTGTGCCGTTCGGTATCATGAGCCGTAAAATGGCTCGGTCACTGGCAGCTGCATCCCAGGAGTCCTATATGCGTAAGCCTTCAGCGGTAGTTTCTACTTCCTCAAGTCACATCTTGGCAAAGACATTTGATACGATATAATAAATAAGACAATAAATTTGAGCTGACAAGCAAACGAAAACTTGTCGACGACCACACGTCAGGTATTCCAAAGGTCAAGCTCATGGATGAAAGTCTACATTATTGTCTAGTTTTCTGGACTTTGATACTGATGTTTTGTTTGGTTCTCTCGGGGTGGAACTATCTGTTATGACGTTAGAACGAATTTGTCTTATGAAAATTGTAATTTAACAAATGTACTTGTTTGAATCAGTAACAGTAAGGCTTTTTTCCATTTATAACCATCGAATTAACAAAAGCGCATATTTTATCTATTCATTTTTATCCAAAATAATTATTAGTAAAATTTATTTTAAAAAATATAACTGATGACATGATCATGAAAATAATTTATAAACACTCATGCCATTTTCGTGCACTCTTAAAAGTAACGGCACGACTCATTATTTGGGATACAAATTCTCAGGGGAAAAAGACACAGACACACAAATTCAGTGTTTTAACATAGACTGGAAAGACTTAACTCCCCCTACACCCCAAGTTGTCATCAGCACCCACAGCATCGGTATCATTAACACCGGCAGGTTGAGTTGCGGCCCCCAGCCAGCTTCCCATTTCTCCCCGGGAGGCCCGCCGACGAGCTAGCTGAATACCCGCCAGGCCGAGGCAAGCTCTGCATGAGGATCGTCATGTGGGTGGCCGTGGGCGCTATCCTCGTCATCATACTCCTCACCTTTGTCTGGAGCTGCCTGTTTGGCGGCTCGGACACCGAGACGCACAGCGTAGCGGTGGCGCCCGCCCCAGCCCCGGCTGCCGCCTCCAAGCCAGAGGAGTCCCCGAAATGAAGACGGCCCAGAAACCATAAGAGCTGATTGTTAGTTGGGAAGGGGGAAAAAATGACCCACAAGATGTGTCACTCCGCACCGCTAAACCTAACATCATGAAAGACAGCAATGACATCACTAAATAGTGGCAATGTTGGGTAGAAGAAACATGTACAGCTGTGATCGTGAACTAAGGACCTACACCGTCAAAAAGACGGGAAAGAAAACTTTTTTCTAGCGTGATTCTAATTACTTTTTGAATGTGAACAAAACAAAGATAAAAATGTTCGTACTTTATAGATCTCGCTTCTCAAAGGTCGCACAGCAACCAAGTTAAATCGTGTATTTCCATTCGTTTCTCATTTGGTGATTTACAAGATTGTCATAAGAAAATAATTCATGGGAGTCAACAATTAAAAATATCCCAGCTTTAATATGAGTTCACATTACACAATTTAAATATGCTAAGAATTTTTATATATTTAATTATCCAATAAAATACATTGATTTTTAATAATATATATGAAAGAGTAAGAAAATGGTGTTTTAATCCTTACAATTTCGTGAAAGCCATTAAATAAACTGAGGTAAAAAAAAATAACATGTACTGTTTTGCGCCAATTATTATTTTATGAATTATAAGAATTGACATATTGTAGTTTATAAGTCACATTTCAAAGTCTACAAACTACAGCTAGCACCAACAACAACAATCGTAAATAACTCACTGTAGTTGACACATAGTCATCCCATACATGTAATAAGGCTTAGTAGGCTAAAAATCACAGAAATCATCAGGAAGGCCTACCATGAGTCTCTGTCCCATGAACCACAACCAGGTCATTTACCTTCCATGACTCTCTGTCTCCTGCTCCACAACTAGGTCATTTGCCTTACATGTCTCTCTGTATCCTGCATCACAACTAGGTCATTTACCTTACACGTCTCTCTGTCTCCTGCACCACAACTAGGTCATTTACCTGCCATGACTCTCGGTCTCCTGCACCACAACTAGGTCATTTACCTGCCATGACTCTCTGTCTCCTGCACCACAACTAGGTCATTTACCTGCCATGACCTTCTGTATCCTTCACCACAACTAGGTCATTTACCTTCCATGACCTCTGTATCCTGCACCACAACTAGGTCATTTACCTGCCATGACTCTCTGTATCCTGCACCATAATTAGGTCAGTTACCTGCCATGACTCTCTGTCTCCTGCACCACAACTAGGTCATTTACCTTCCATGACTCTCTGTCTTCTGCACCACAACTAGGTCATTTACCTGCCATGACTCTCTGTCTCCTGCACCACAACTAGGTCATTTACCTGTCCCCCGAATACCTTCCCTTCTTCCCGGAAGCCCTGGAAGAGAAGCTGTGCGGCATGGACACCAGGTGCATGTACTCGCCCCAGGAGGAGGTGGTGGACGACCTGGTCTTTGATGACGACTGCCAAGCATTTTGTGACGAATAGGGGGGTAACACGAGACAGCAATGACCTGTAAGTCCGAGGAATGTCAGGAGACTCTAAGGTCAAGATCTTATGCCATTGTATGGTCGTAATAAATATTTAACTTTGTACTTTGGTTTTTGTGTTTCTCGAAAACACTGACTATTGAGTTTCTTGTTGTTGTTGTTGTTTCTATAATTTTTTTTTACTTAACAAGATGCACAAATTTCAAAACAAGCATTGTTAATTTGACAGCGCAACTTGTAAAATAACAAACACTAAAAGTGAAGCCAGATTTTTTTTAATATTTGTGTTTCATTTTTTAAAAAAGATTTTCCTCTTAGCAATTATTATGCTTCACAGAAAGATGAGTAAGTTAATTTCAAATACTCGTTTCAACGAATACGGTATAGTTTATATCCAGCTTTACGAAATAGACAGGCACAAGACTGCAAAAAGGACAAGACTCTCTATCTTTGGCTTAACTATATTACAATTAAAATGGAAGAAATAATCCAGTATATCATTTGGATGGAAAATAATTTTCATTTACAATAATGGAAAAATAGTTTGTGTCAGCATGATAAAAAAAATAATGACTTCTTACACGTGTGTGTTTGTCAAAGCTCACTGCATTGTTTATTTTTATTTATTTGAGACTTCAAGATTGCATTTGAAATATATTTCTAAAAATATGTTTAATGCTCAGTTGTTGTACCACTCAAGGATTTTCTAGACTGTAAAGATTTAAAGCTTTTTTCCTCAGCTTTTTATTTTAATTTTTGTCAACGCTACCATTTTATACGCTAAAAATAAATAAACTTGTAACCAGGATGACATAATAAAAACATTCACCAAACAATGTGACAAGGAATATAAAACACATTGATAATCTGCCAATTTATTTGTAGATTCTGTATGGACTAACCGGAAATCGTTCCGGATATTCGCCCAGGCCGAATATCGTGTTGTTGTTTTTTTTGTTTTTTTTAAGGTTGTTAAGACCGCTCGTTTTTGAGGACCGACTAACCGTTCAAAAAAGACCGGTTAACCGCTCGTCCTTATATCCCTAATGTTATGAGACCCATTTGAGAACTAACAAGAGAATGTTGTCGCCTGGCATCGTCTGATGGCATCAAAACCCGCTTTCCCCCGCTTGCGTTCAGCTCTTTCCGCATGCCCCTCAATTCAAAGCATTTTTTAAATCAAAAAATTAACTAAACAGTGATGGTTAATTGTCTTTTTAATATTTTATTTTGGGTACTCGTAGTTCACCGGTCTAAATAAGAGGACAGGTTCAATAGTTCGTTAAAATTAGCAAGGTTTTTTCATTAGTTTAAAAAAACCAACGCCTCGCCCCGTCCTTTGTGACGTCATGTTTACCTCTCTTGTGTGTGATGCCGATCAACTCGCATATTAAAATTAATAATATAATAAAATTATAAAGCTACGATAGAATGGAATTTATTTTAAAAAACATTATTTTTTTATTGTCAACTCGCCAGAATAATTGAATTTTGCGACGCACATGTTCCCCTTCCCCGTTTTTTTCTGTTCAAATAGGGTTTGAGCTACACTCGGCGTACTATTACTACTATTAATGTGATAATCAAATGCCTTTGACTAGCAGGAAAACTGTCACTAAAAGACCGAACTCGAATTTGTGGGTCGCCCGGTATCTTTGCTACGTCTTTCAAATACCAGCTTAGTTTTTGAATGCCTGAACTGAAACAGACTATAAACCGGTGATCAGAAAATGCGGATAGGTCACGGGGTCATATGCTCTTATAGCTTTCTTTGTCTTTATAAGAAACAGACTATAATTAATATAAATAGAAACAGCCTCGGCCTTGACCGTTGTTGACATCTAACGCGCACTGTGTTAGTGTTAGTCTAGTACAGTCACCGCGACAAAGCGAGAGGGAGAGGCG
>MUZC01001197.1:31889-50882 GCA_002072015.1 Radix auricularia | reverse complement strand
TATATATATTTAAAAATTCAAATTAAAGTACATATATTAAATAAAATTAGCAGCGACTAACAGTTACAAAGTATGTAACAAACATAGTAACAAGGAGAACAAATTTACAAGAAATATATAATGAATTTATTT
Source organism: Radix auricularia (assembly GCA_002072015.1). Taxonomy (NCBI): domain Eukaryota; kingdom Metazoa; phylum Mollusca; class Gastropoda; family Lymnaeidae; genus Radix; species Radix auricularia. The sequence goes on along the minus strand of MUZC01001197.1, from coordinate 50,750 downwards.
ATTTAAACTTCAATAAATTAATAATGCATTCATATGACCATAATATCATTGCATGAAGAGTGTAGATGGTGGTAAAGTAAACAATACAAAATACAGTCAATAATAATTTATTAAACCAAATTTAATGCCTGAATTTAAATTGTATTGGTATAAAACGTGAAAGCTAAATACAAGGTGGTTGTGGTTTAGCGAATAAAGCAACCGCTATTTTCAAAACCGAAATTAATTCGGATTTCCGATTGTCATCTAACAACCTTACTACTCGGATTCGTACCAGGATCCCGCAAATAGTACATCTAACTATTCGGATTTGGTACCCGGTAGAAAATGTCCGCCCGCTTGGTCCCTATTAATAAGTTAACAATAGATTTTTTAATAAATTACAAAAAGGAACCATTTATATACACGCTTTTGATTTAACACATTTTGTTTAAATAATGATCGCTCTAGAAGGACTACATTTCATCTATCATAACATCACGATATAATTTTATTATATTAAGTTATTTTGACTGTGGTGGGAAAGAACATTTGGCAAAACAGAGGCATTTCATGTTTTCCTGGTTTAACTTATAAAATGTATCTTTTATTTTTATTATTATTTTTTTTCTATTTAAACAACAGATTGATTATCCAGTGTTACTTTGAGTAAATCCATTTCCTTAATTTCTATCGTTTAATTTTGTTAAACATTTCAGGAATACTATGAACATGTATTTTATTTATTTTCTGGCGTTTATTGTTATATAGAAAAAAATTAGTCCAGAAATATTACTTAGAAACAACTAGTTCTCCCCTTGGATTAACTTAATGGCATTTTCTGCAATTTCCCTAATGTTTAGCTTCCCCCTCTTGTTCACTTCAATGGAGTCTAAGAACAAAACATGATGCGGTAACACGATGCCATTTGTGTCATTGCGATGACTGCTTTTGATCATGTTGATGACGTCTGCCTCTGTTATCTCGCATCCTTCTTTCTTGACAACGCATGCGCAGATATTGTGGTAATTAGCCTCATCCGGAACCGGAAGAACAACAACAGACTCAACCAATGAACTGTCTCGAATGGGTTTTTCTATGAGTGCTGGAAAGATGGTTTTATCTTTGTGCTTTATGACGTAGTCGTACCTGTCAAATGAAAATTCCCAAAAGTAATTTTAATGAAACAATTAAAACACTTTCTTCCACATAACAAAGAAAGACATATTGACTTTTGAATACATATTTATAAAATAGGCTAAGTAATATTGTTACCAGTTTCGTTTTCTAAAAGGCCTAATTTTATTATGAAATTATTGCATTGAAAGTAAAGACTACTGTAGGATAATGGTCTCAAACTAGCAATGCGTTGACGCTTTCTAATTAGAAATATATATCAAGTATGGGAGGTTAATTGAGATGCTGACAATGGATTATGGAAATTTTTCTTCGGAATCATATTTCAATTATTTTTTTAACCAAATGATAATATAGTTTTTATTTTCTATTCATGAATTTATTTTTCACTGCTTACGTAGCAGTGGGAATCTGATTGCATAATAAATATATCCCTGTAAAATAAAGGGGTTTCAATTCCATCTCCATAAAAAAAGTATAACACAATCGAAGCTCCTATTTATTTGTTTCCTTTTTATAATAATTTTTATAGAGCGGTTAGCCTGACCTGCCGAGTATCATAAGATTTCCATTGGAGTCGATGTAGCCAGCGTCGTTGTTAATGTACCAGCCATCCGGTGTGATCACCTCCTTTGTTACTTCCGGTTGACCTAGATATCCAGAAAATAGTCCAGGGGGTCGGATCATCAGTTTACCTAGAGACAATAGGACAACATGCTCAGCATGAAACGAAACAAATTTGATACGAAATTTAGAATTAACGGTTTTAAAGTAAATAATTCATGCTTTCCCCACTTTTACAAATACCGCGACTTAAAATTAAAATGGGGGCTAGTGGCGGTGTTTTGGTGGCATGCGTGCTCGGCTGTCGTGTGGAGAGCAGTGGGCTAGAGAGTCTGTAAATTCAATGTCTTATTCCTGTTGTCACGGGTGTCCCTGGGTCCATCCAGCATTGATACCTAAAACTAGGTAGGGAAACAAAGGCGGCTGGGCATTGTGCCACACATGCTCCTTACAGCCTAGAAGAGCGAACGATGCACCACTTGCCAACAAGCCAGCACGGCCTCTGTGTTCAAGAATCTTCTGAAAAAAAGGGGCGTCTAAAATGTTTAAAAAAAGAAGCGGGCAGGGTCTTTGCCACGCCCCTTGATTATCAAGAAATACAAACAAGATTTTGATTGGTTTCAAAATGTATCAAATACAATCAGCAATCCCCAAAATTGGTGAATGAAAAATGTTTGGACGGTAGGGAGATGGTTGCCACAGGAGTCCAATGAGATCTCTGTCTTTCAGTTTAGTAGTGCAACCGATCTTTCAAGATTGACGAGAAAGGTTTGTGTGTGGTACATTTTTGGTCGGACATCTATTTTCCTAAAGTTAACCTTTATTTCTTCATCTCTTTAAACTTTCAGTTCCCGTACTCTCACGTAGGGGTAGAGGGGTAGAGACTTTCTTCTAATGAACGGTGTATTTATAGTTAATTTTTAATCCGTGTTAACCTTGCGCTAGATTGAGGCCGACGATGTTTATGTATTCAATTGTAAAGTTATATGATATGAGGATATGGATAATTTTATAGCTGGTTTTTTTTCAGTTCAATTGGCAAGAATGTGTGTTAAATAAAAATCTGCCTTAACATTTTTTGTCGTTCTCCGGCGTAAAGACTAAATCAAATGCACTGTATGACTAAGTTATTGATAGATCTATAAGTACTAAAACATGATTTTGCAATGGAGAGATATTTACCTGGTTTACCGGGAGGTAACTCCTTCATGTTCTCATCTACAAATTTCAATTCTGTGCCTGGAAAAATATAGTAAAATCACCTTTATTTATGTTTAGTTGTGGTAGGCTGGGTGTGTGTGTGTGGCGGGTTGGGACATAATTTGATTCATAAATATATATTTTTATTTCATTTTTTTTTTTAAATTATAGAAAAAAAATTGTATCAGCTGGCAACTACTAGTAACCTTATTCAGCGAATAATACAAAAGATAAGGTATATTTAATCGACAAATGCATTGCGTTTATTAATAAATGTATTTACCGTAAATCGTCTCCGTAATTACCAAGTACCAAACGATTTATTATTACTAGCAGCTGAAAACTAACTTGCTGTGTTTCGAACCCTTCGTTTCGATTGCTGTAGCTAAAATCTTGAATCACCATGACGATCATTCTTAGTACTTAAGTAGACACACTAAATTTAAACTATTTTGGACACATTCACACACACACGCACACACACTTATTTCACGTACCTTGACATTCAGTGGACATGGATGGCCACAATCGAAATGTACACACATGCGCGCACCACACCAACACACTTATTTCACGTACCTGGACAAGGCTGACCACAATTGAAATCTTCGAACTCTTCAACTCGGGTGATGATTCTGTAGCTGATGGACACGGCCTCGGACTGGCTGTATCGGATAGACAAGCGGTCGGCGGCCATGAGCAGTTTTTGAATGATTGGCTTGGTCACCGGGTAACCGACTGTAGACATATAGTGGTGAGAAATAAATATCTAGACAGGAAACAACTTCCAGTGGAATAATTGAATCGTCTAAGCATATATTAATTATATAAAGGGTTTTAGTTGTTGTTTCGTTCTAGTGCTATTAATTAGATCACCGCTTCTGCCATATTGTCATCCCATTTTGTTTTGTCAGTTCCTTTGGTTCCTCTTCTTGGTTAGTTGTTACTACTTCTTATTTCAATGGAATGTTTTCGACGTGTTTATTCTATTTTTTACATCAACTAATTTACACAGTCGTTTTTTTCCCCCTGTTTTGGTTAAGTGTTTAGGACAATTGCTTGGGGCAATTGTTTTATTCCCTTTTTATTTAATTATTTTAAATATATGTTTACCCATTGTTTCGGCTCATTGGTTCAGTCTATTTTTATTTCGGTAAGTTGTTTCGCATCATTGTTTCATTTTCAACTATTGTTTTGGGGGTAACATTTTCGGACCATCTTAAATACTGAGAAAGTTTTGTAAATTTCGTTGACATTTCTCTACGCATGCTACTGACTTTCGTGAATTAAATCGAATTCACGGATCTCGCAAGAGCTTGTAACCTGTTATTGCTTCACAAGATAAGATTTGAGTAGACACCTAAATAAATCAAAATAAGCAATGACATGATATCTAAAAATTAAATCTAGAGCTACACGATGTGTAACTTTATAGCATCTTCCAAGAGTTCAATCTTTGTTGACCTTTTAGAAAGAAATCAACCTTTTTACGCTATCCTGACTGTGGCGTGCGTGTATGAAAAAGAAAAATATGTGTATCCAAACAACTCCGACACAGAGCAGTCTTGTAAAACAACGCCCACAATGACCGAATTCTTGTATTAAAATTCTTGGATTCCAATTGTCAATACACATACCAGAAATTTTTTACAAATGTTAACGGAATTTGATTGCTTACGTCTGAAAATATTGTTCACCTAGAACAGGTGTCGGCAACCCGCTGCTCGCGAGACGCATGCGGCTATTTCGATATCAAGCTGCGGTTCTCCTGTTCCAAATATTAATAATTACCGGTATATTATTTTATTTTCAAAACTTACGTTGGTGGCTCTTTTTTTAAAATAAAAAAAGTTGGAAATTTTGTAAATTGTATCTTTTAGCTCTTCCGCCTAAAAGGGTTGCTGACCCCCAAACTAGTTCATACCAACAAATTACACACCGTTACCCTATTCGATGAAGTAAAATTTTTCAAAAGTAAACCTCTTCTGTTGTTTGGTTGGTTTTTCGGCCATAAACTTAATTTTTAGTCTTAATTCAAGTAAAGATTCCCCTTGAATTCATAATTTACCGACTAGCAGTGTTTCAAATAATTTCCTGTCCTTGAAATCCCCCTGTTGCATGATGCCCATAATCTCAAATGGTGTGAGGAAGCCACCAGCGACTCTTTCCTTCCGAAGAATTGAACCACAAACGCTTTAGTTGGAGAGAGAGAAAGACACAATCGTTACAAATTCTCGCAATGAAATTAAGGATTTGCAAATTTAATGAAAGTTCTTTTTTCTATGGGTCATTAATTGGTTCATATTCTTTTTAATCATTAGTCCTGAAGATGATAAGGAATTAACTTTTTCTTTCAAATATTTCGTTCAAATTAAATAAAAAAATAATTAAACCTCCCCAAAAATGCGTCAAAATTGACAATAAACGAGGATATCGTTTTTTAAACGTATGGCCAAATAACTTTATTTCCTTTAAAACAATAGTTTCAGTTTTCTACTTAATGAGCAAACATTGATAAACTGAATGAAAATGACGTATCCTACATAAATTTTTGTATGGCGGACGAAGTCATGCAGACTATGTTGATAGGGTGAAAGAATCATTCTGTCCTTAATATTAAATTATCTATTTTGGAAGAAAAGATGGTTGGTAGATTAAAAGATTTACGGTGAACAAAAAGATATACTCTTTGGTCCATGATGGACAGTTGCTGATACCATTGAATAAGCTTCTGGGTAAACAAGTTTTTACCTCATGACATTGGTTTTAATTGACCACAAGTCCGGCTGAACCCTTGTGCAGCCGTCAAAGACGTCCACCATATTTCCCACAATCCAAGACCAAGGACACATTGCAAACACTTTTTTGTCCGACAAGCCAGGAATGCAGGAGCCTGTAATTGGGAGCATCTTTTTACATCATACAATCTGTGTTATAGTATGTTATTAAAATATAGCAGATGTTTTTCCATTTTAAAAAATAACCAACGAAATGACGCAGCGGGGTGGGAGGTTGGGTGGTGGGGGGCAGTAGAATACATTGTTGTTTAAAGAATTACAAAGCTCTTTCACTTAGCATAAATTTTTTAAGATACATGTGGCTCTCAGTGCCCATGCTCTTATCTCGATTATTTTTTGTATATCTTTGAGCAAGCTGTGTTGTGATAACAAGTTTTTAGTTCTAAAAATAGCTTTTCAATAATTAGTGAAAACGTTTCTTTAGTGCCATAATTCAATTTTTTGACAACGGTTATCTTTGATTGAATTCCAACTGTGGACTAATGTGGTGAGACTTGTTCTGAATTCAGGAAATAATTTAATAAAATACTTTTCGAAATTAGAATTTCGCATACTTTTGAATTAATAATGAGCCTTTGGGGATCAAACTAAATAACTAATAGACAAAAAATCGGGCTATAGTAATAGCTATTCCCTTAATATTAACTTTACCGTTATAAGGAATGATGGGTAGAATTATTATTGCTTCAGACACCAATACCAGATACTTTGGTTAGTTTTATGCGCCGATTATAAACAGTTGTTTGTTTTATTCGGTTTCTTGGTTCACCTTTTTCTGACTGGCACATGAGGGTTACGTACTTGTGCCAATCCTTGGACAAAGGCAGACGAGACGATACCGTCAATAGCTTAGGTTTAGAGGGTGGAAATAACTTTGAGATTATACAATAGCCTACACTTACGAATGTTCGTTGGTGACAACAAAGGTATTTTTGAAGAAAAATGTAATACGCAAGAGATTAGAGGCGTAGCCAAGATGGATGCCATCATAAGTGTGCAAAAAACCTTTTGCACGAAGTAAGGCATTGAAGTTTGTATCCGGACATTTGAGTAAATCGCGTCCCAGTGCTCAGATCTGATTGATACCCCCCCCCCCCAATCAAACCACGGAATAAGGCTAATAACCCAGTTGTTAATTATGTGATGTACATTGCTTGGAATCTTCTATGAAGCTACGGGCAGTGCGCATGACCAGTTTTTGTTTTCCTGTTGTCCCTGATGTGGTCGTCAAGGTGATGATGCCACTTTCCGGTATGTCGTCATCAACATATTCATCTGTGTAATCTCTCAAAAGATCCAAAAATCCCTTAGAAACATCTGTGGATTTAAAAGTAATTACAGTTAGCTTCTTCAATTGAGAGGAAATAATATATTGTTTATATAAAAACTAATATGTTACATTTATTCTAGATTCCGGACAGTACTATTTGCAGAACATGGGTAAGGTTTAGGGTTTTGGTTAGGAAATGTAGTCAAATTGCATAGAAAAACATACTAGAATTACATCTCACTTATTTTGAACTAAAAGTAAATTTTAAGTAAAACGTTGAATTTCCCATTCCAAAATGGAAACCAATTAGGACGAAATAAAATAGTTTTGTTTTTAACCATCTGCTGATGTTGTTTATTCATCCCCACGCTAAAATATACAAACATCACGTGATCTAGTGATCTCCATGTCATATTATTTTGTTTTACCTACAAGAATATAATATGATATTTCATGCCACCTAGTCTTTAACCTTCTTAACGTAATGGTTTCTGAGACCCAAATAATAAAGTAATTTAAGGGGGTCAACTACCCCAAATTAAATTTTCTAAAGTATTAACATTTTAACATGTTTAATGTTTTTATATGATGTATATGGACTTAAATAAACCTCATTAGGGGTAAAAATTAAAAAATTTCCTAAAAATTTACTCCAGCGGAGCAAAAAGGGGGGTCCAGGATGAAAAATCATGGTGCAGGAGGAAGCATTTTATATAAAAGTTACATCAGGTACTGGCCTGACCTTTTGTTTTCAAATAGCCATAAGTGTGTCAAATGGAATTACAGAGAGACTTGAGCTAAAAGGAAAGAACTTTTTTTTTGCAAATTTTTTTTGCGACCTACTTGTTTTTCTCCGCAATTGTTTAGCATTTTCATTGAAATTTGAACTTTGATAATTTTTTTTTCCCCTCCTGATCATTTTGAATCCAAATGGCTCTGTCATTCCGTTTTAAGACCATATTTAAACAAGTATTCCAAATTTTAAAGCATTTGACCACAGACTTTTTGAGAAAAATGAAAACTAAAATTCCATATCCATTAAAAATGTTTATTTTGAGAAAAGTAAAAAATAAACATTTATGTGAAGAAACTAAATACTTTTGCATAATATAAACAAGAATAGTTAATCTTATCCAATACAAAAACCAATTAGCTTGTAAATAATCATAAAATTCAAGTCAAATAATAAATAATTAATTAATTTTAAGAAATTTACATCCACCTCCCACCCCAAAAAAAAAAAAAAAANAAATCGCAAAAAAATTTTTATCTTTTTTTTTTTTTTTGTAATTGAAACCACAAATTTAGCTATGACAAAGAAATATTTTAAAACATTAAATAGTATACTAAATCAAAAAGTAAAATATAAAAAATATTTGAGACAAAAAAATAAAAAATCAGCACTTCCAGGCTCTCTGGATTTCTTCTTATCCACTGCTGTTCTTCGCATTTGAGTTAGGTTGTAAACAAAGTTGTTTTTTTGTAATATTATTTATACATGTTTGATGTGTGTTTCCTGAAGCATGACTGGCACATTCATAAGTTTGGAAAACTTCTTCAGACCTGCATAGCTCATACCAGTAGCAAAAGTAGCAGTTACAGAATGTCTGCTCAGTTAGATTTTGGAGCGATAAAAGTCTCTTATTTTACCTCTTGGTAGGTTGTGGAAAAATCCCTGCAAGCACCAAGTAGCACACTGGAAACCAATAAATAAAATGTCTGCAATGTATCACTTGAGACATAGGTGGTTGGCAACGATCAGTGGCTTGGACTGTAGTTGTTAGTGATGTTAGACGTTAGCAAAGAAATAATGCGAACGCTTTGCTGCAGATGATGTCTGTTGACAGTGTGGGGTGGTCTGGTTATCTTCTACCAGTAGAGTGGTTATGACAAAGGATTAGATAAGAGGTCACATTTCTTCAGCATTGCTGCTCTTCCTAAAGCTGTCTGTTGCTTTCTCATCAGCTTTGACCGTGGTGGAGAAGTTTTCATAGTCGACGTAGTAAAGTCCTTAGCGGCAGGCATGTTGATGATGACACTAAACCAAAGGGATAGATAAATAATTTACAAAATGTTAATGAAAGAATGCAAAAATAACTAAGTAACTAACAAATAAACTAAAAAAAATTCTTTTATTGAATAAATTATGAATTGAATGTGAGTATTGTGGTTGAGGTAACAGAAATCCTACTGCCTACAGCCTACTGTTACCAAGACCAAGCATAACAAAATTAAAAACAATAAAGATTTTCAACATGTATATTACAGTGTAGACTTAAAATTGTGATAAGACCTATAATAATAATGACTTATTTTTTAAAGGTCTGACTATTATTAATTTATTGTATGTTTATTTATCACCTGATCTGTGAACTATGACTATGATTAGTATTAGTAGACTTACAAAACAAAGTTACAAAACCTACAACAGACTATAATATAACTATAATACTTTACTTCGTGGCTACTAATTTGGTTTGTAATACTACTTATTGTATATTATAATCATAATTAAATTTACTTTTATTTAAAATACATGTACAATCAATGTAGTAGTATTGCGTTTTCACCTTGTTATAGTGAAGTTATACTGACTCGGTAAACTGAATGTGACAACGCCACGCGCTAAACTTAGCCGTAACCACTTTGTCGATGTTTTGCTTATTTGAGTACTAATTTATTACTAATGGAGTAAACATGTTAACAAAAGCTATCATAACGAATCTGATACAAATTATACTTACCTTAAATAATGAAATCTATCGGATAATCAACTATTGGTAAGGCAATATGTAAAACTGTCGAGAATTAGGCAAGGCGTTCCTTCTCTTTGTTTACTCGTAGTGAAGGCAAAATGGCGGACGCCAACCAATCAAAACGCGGAAAATAGGTCAGATGTACCATTCAACCAATCACCTATATTTGTGTACACGTCATACACAATGGATTTACTAAAATAGTTATTTTTAGAAAACCGTGTCATCGGAATGGCATTCATCTCGTAATGTTTAGCTTTCGAACGATACCAAACTTGATAGAATCGAGCCAAGGGTTTCCGTACAAACGAGTGTTGAAAATTCGCTATTTTCGGATAAAATGTAAACAAAACGTAGACCCCCACCCTCTTCAAACTACATTTATAGCGTTAAAATTGTATTTAATATTAATTTTAATTTTACAAAATGATAATAGAGATATTAATCTATCAGAAAATAATATTTTTGAAATTTCGATATTTTTTCAAAATATCGACTTTTTGTGACCCGTGGATCCCCTTAATGAGGCGTTGATAGAAAGAATGGGGCTCATTAAGAAACGCCAAAAGAACATATGTGACAGGAGGACGGGACGAGGAACTGGCGACTGGTCAGTGACCAAGGATCTATGACGCATCGCGCCAATGACTACAGAGCAGTCCACCGTGACGGTCACACAGGAAGGGGCCTGGGTCACGCCGTTGAAGATCACACGTGATCACACCACAACAACGGGATGACGCGACTTGGCATGGGTCGGCGGGGAGGGAGGGGTCAGTTGGGACTACGTGACGTGGTAAAGGTCGAGAGGGGGTAGCTCTCTTTAATCTTCTTAACTAATGGCCATTTCGACAGGGTAACTGCAATAAAACTAGTGAACAAAATGGGGATGAGACTGCAATGAGGCTTATAAATTTTGACGAAACGTTCGCTGTTTTGTTACGCCCTGTCAAGCTAACCCATACCCTGTTTACCTCTTTTCCATTTACTAATGCAATAGAACTATGATAACAGTTCATTACAGTTCAGAGCTTTTACAGGGTAAAATAGAAACATGCATCATGCAGGACTACAATAAATGAATAAATAGAAGATTATAATTCAAAAACTGATATATTGTGGGGGGGGGGGGAGGGGAGAGAAAAATAGGGTCATGATCAATACATTTGCCCCCCCCCCCACACACAATTTTTAGTAAAAATAAAAATTAAATTTAAGAGACGTACAGTTCAAAGATTAATTATTACAAGTTAAGTAGAACTGCAGGAACCCTTATTTTGATAATCTAAGTAGGAACCTGTTTTTAATAATTTTTGAAAACTTTGGTTTGTTATCGAATAATCTGCGGAAATCCAGAACTCCTTTTCATGTTTGCGTCTTGAATAATATATTTTTTTTTTTTAAGTCTTGTTGCGTGGTTCCCGGAAAAAACAAAAGTCAAAATGACCCACTTCCTAGGATCTCATTGAGCTGAAATTCTGCACATAGGCTTGTGTCACCTAACAAAGCATTGTATCAAAATTTCAGTTCGATCGAATGTACCTTAATTAAATTAATGAATTTTTAGTTGATCTGTATGTATTTCTATGTAGCATGTTAATTTTTGTGCTAGTCTATCGCGCGGTGCGTATTGTATTGAACATAGTAAATCAGTTATGTCTCATAGTATAAGCGATTTATAGCCAAAAGCTTTGTTTTTTCAAGGGTTGTTTAATTCTTCTTCACGCCAACCACATCGTGTCATTACGTTCCACCTTTTTAGATACAGATAAATAATTAATAATATAATTATAATATACCCACGAAACAAAGACGTTATTTAAAAAATACAAAGGTGAACTTGACATAACAACAGATTGACCTTCCCAACCAAAGGTTTACTTAAAATATCAGGAAAACAATGCCGACAATGTGAGGCTATTTTACTGTGCTGGCGGTCATTAGAAAAAGGGCGTGGTGTTAGGAGAGTAGTTCGGTACCTGTTCAGCGGGGGAAAAAACAAGAGAGAGGAAAGAGGTGGGGGTAAGGGGAGCAAAGAAGACGTGCAATCTGATATAACTAAAGAAGGGTTGCAAATGATGTCACGATCCGCTGTTGCAAGGCGAACATTTGATCCCCACACAGCTAACAGGCATTTTTTTAATTAAAAAAAATAATAATAAGATTTTTATAATTTTTAAATTAAGACATTTGACCGACCGTCATATATCCTACATAAGAAGTCAGCAGTCCCGAGCCTGCGCTATTCATGGGGCTTCCCGGAAGACCCCCTCCCTCATGGGGATGTAACAGCTGAGACCCTACCCCCNTTATCTTATCTTATCTTAGATATACAGACGCTCCTTCTATGCAGAAGATAATTGCGTCCACAGACCATGAGAGATGATCTGTTGGCAAGTGATGCAGCGGTCACAGGCCACGGCTATAGGGGTTCCACGCATTACCCCAGCCGCCTAACTATTGTCTAGTTAGGTACCCATTCGGAGCTGGGTGACTCGGGGACTCCTCAGGCCCCGAGAACAAATCCTCACTTTCGTGTGGATTCGAACTCGTGACCATCAGTATGACAGTCGAGAGCGCTACCTCTCGACCACCACGTCCCACAGAGCACCCCACGTAGGTCTTTGATGACCGGTCCTCAAAAAAAAACAACGAACGGCTCTAACAACCGTACATTCAAATATGACAGGCAGCCACCCCCTCCCCCCCAGGGCCGCATTGTCCACACCAAATTCAAATAGCAACCAGTGACGTGAAGTAAGATGTAGCCGTCGTGACTGGCGGCCACTCGTTGGGGGCTCCTTGGTGACTTCTGCGGCCCACCCCCCACCCCAACCTTTACCTCATAACGTTGACCTTCAGAGGACGTGCGACGTACACATTAGTGCGAAGATAATTGCTTACACGGGTGTTGATCACTAAATGTAGTGAAAGCTCCTCGCATGTTAAATTTGATTATAATTAATAAATTAATATTTTTTTAAAATACAACTAACAATTCAAAGGGTAACATCATTGGAATGGATCGTTGAAAGTTACTTCCATGACAAATGACTTGATGTGCGACCATTAACTCCCCCACTTAGCTATTTGACGGCCCAAGGCGCAGTAGGAAGCTATTGTGACGTTAAAATTATCCAGGATCGCATTTTAAACAGGCTGAAATTATGCCCAGGTTAATGTCGGTATTAGTATTAGTAGGTAAGCTAGCAAGACCAACACAATAAGAAAAATAGTCGATCGAAAATCTGGATTGCCGCCCTAACAAATAAGAAACGAAGCAGTGTTCATAAGGTAATGAAACCACAATACAGTAACATAAATACTTCAACAATATAGTACAATCTAATCCAGGTGTACGCAACCTGCGGCCGTGGACGCGAAAAGCGCGGCCGTGGAAATCTGTTTAAATTATAATATCCTGCGACCCTCAAATGTTTGCAAATTTGCAATATATTATGTAAAGTTGTAAATCAAATATTCATTTATACTCTTAAGCACAAGTTATTTCGAAACAAATTTCGACTCCGGCAGTTGTAGCGTTAGCTGCAGTGTTTGGCACACATATACATTGTAGTTTAGCAGCCTAATATTGAAGCGCGCCAAAACCGTGTGGGGCGCACATTCGATGTATCGTGCTTGCTCTGCGTAATCGTGTAACACGTCGGTTAACTTTAGTAGCTGTCATAGTACACACAAACACGCAGTGTCTATCAATTTCCCACAACTCACAGCTCTAATCGAGAGCCATGAAATAAGAAAAGATAAATTTGCGGCCAAGTCCTTTTCAGGCATCCTCGCAGAGCTGTTGGTTAAGTGTCAGCACGTTTTCGGGATTTCGACTCGTTGCGTCTCCATATTTGGTTGAGACAAAGTGTGGACCATAGGATCTCCAAATGGAACTGATTGAACTAAAAAATAACGCGCAGCTTGTGAAGAAATTCGAGGACAAAAACGATCTACTGGAGACATGGAAAGTAGCTGTGGAGTATCCCAAGCTTCGTGAAATAGCAATAAACACTCTAATGCTGTTTGGAAGCAATTACATGTGCGAAACTTCATTTTCACGAATGAATTATCTCAAGTAAAAATATTGAACCCGACTAGTGGACACAAATCGGCGTCAAGAATACGACTGATGATCTCCAGCAAGTTCCCGGACTTTGCGCGACTCTCCAATGGCAACAAGGCAGCCACTAATTTCTGGACTCTGGACTGCTAAGTTACAAGGACAGTGTTAGGGAAGCAGCTTATGACTTATTCAATTATTTTTTTCTCCGTGTACTAATGCCCTTAAAAATATCCTTATGCTGTACGTGTGTGACATGATGTAAGGCGTAAGGACACTGTTAGGTTTATATGACAATGTGCAATATAGTAGAAATAAAAGAAAATATTAACTGAAATGTTTTTGTTTGTAATGAAGCACTGTGTTTTTGCTTACAATACACTATGATGGTGTCATTATTATCTTGCGTTGACTATTACGAGTGTTAATTTTTTTTTATAGTGATAGGTCCTTTTTCAGTGAAAATTTTTTGGCGGCCGTAGCAAAAGTAACTTTTTTTTATGCGGCCGTCATTGGCCTAAAGGTTGCGCACCCCTGATCTAATAACTTCCTTTGACGAATGCTTTTGAACACAATTAACTATGTCACTGCCATCAAATCTAATTCCAATCTGGCCGATGATATTGCTGTTGTTCATTGAGAAGGGGTGTTGTATTGAGGTGGTGCATAAATTAGCTCCCAAACCTGAACAAATATCAAACCTATTAGGAATAGGTTACTAACGTTTAACTGAAGTTTCGCTTCACATATCACTAACAAGTTTCTATACGGACAAGTCGTACAGACTTAACACAGCCTCCCATTGAGGTTAATTACGACATCTATTTGGGGCCGTCCATAAATGACGTCAAGCGCCTAGGGGAAGGGGGTCACGCATTTGTGACGAGGGGAGAACTGTTTAAGAAATGTAAATGTGACGTCTCATCAAAACGGGCAACTTTTAATGAAAGTTCCACTTAAATATTTGGTGGCTTGCCATTTATTTTATGACGTTTCCATGGCTTCACACGTGTTACGATATTAGAGGGCAACATTAAATACATACTTAATGACAAAAATCTAATTTTCAACATGCTAGTTTTCAATTAGAAAATACGGCTTTTAGGGAAGTGGGGGGGGGGTCAAAGCTTGGTGACGAAGTGTGACGAGGGGGGTTAAAATTGGCCAAAATCGCATGCTGTCATTTATGGACCGTATGATCCCAAAGGGCAAGTCGATCAGACTTAACACCCCCCATTATGTTAATACATACTTCCATTATGTTAATACATCCTTCCATTATGTTAATATATCCTCCCATTATGTTAATATATCCTCCCATTAAGTTAACTAACACCCTCCCTTTGAGTTAACACACCTCCCCATTAAGTTAACACATCCTCCCATTAAACACACCGTCCCATTGAGTTGTCTAGTACACACGCCAGTCGGCGCCACCTGCCTTAATCCACGCGACCCATGGTTGACCGAAAACGATTATAATTGTTACAAAGCTTAAAACACCTGTAACAAAAGCTTTGACCTACTTGCCTCCCGATCCACACCTCAACATTTGGCGTGGTAGAGTCAATGAGAGACGTATCCACTTTTTTTCTCATGTCAGCAAAATCTGTACCTATAACCTCGTCAACATCCCCGCCATCGTGAAGTTAAAGCTTTAATCACACTTGTAACAGGTGTGTCGCACTGCATTAGTCTGTCACCGGGCGCATCTATCACAATATGTACAACTTGATGATTCATTTAGAGAGCAGTGATGACGCTTATCCATCCCCGTGGCTCTACAGCCCTTGTAGGGCTTGGGCCTGCCTCACGACCTCCTTCCACTACAGCCCTTGTAGGGCTTGGGCCTGCCTCACGACCTCCTTCCACTACAGCCCTTGTAGGGCTTGGACCTGCCTCACGACCTCCTTCCACTCAGTTCTTATCAAAGCCTGTCTTCTCCAATATTGGATGCCCAGTTGTAGATCTTTCTCTACGTCATCCATCTAAGCCTAGGTCTTCCCTTGAGCCGTTTTCCTCTAGGGTTTTGGTGGTGTACCCTCCTTACCCCACTATCATTTGACATTCTTTCTAGGTGTCCTGTCCAGCGCGGTCTGCCTTTTTTTTTTCTGCAACTATTGTGGTATCCTGATATAGACTGTGAAGATCATGGTTGGTTTTTATTCTCCATCCAAACTTATCTTTTGTTTGTCCATATATTTTCCAATGATGACGCCTTTAATTTTAATTTTCATTTTTAAATGAATTTTAAACTTTCGGGTGTCTCTGAAGCTGTAGAGATTTCATTAAGATTCATTTAGCAAGGGATGAGAGAGAATGCTTTCTGAGGATATCCACGCTCATCTTGCAAGGTAGTTGTTGCCACATCACGTGATGGGGAAATAACTATCTCTTTAAAGTACAAGTTCCCCCCCTTAAAGACATGACGCCATTTGTGAACATCCCAGGACAGCATGCCATCTGTTGTTGAACATCTACCTAAGCCCAACAAGAGTGTTAGGTTTAGGCTGATGTTCAACAACTCTCGAGCATTTACATTTGTGTTTTGAAATGTCTGCGAGAGTTGATTTCACCACTTTCTGGTTTTAAAAGTAAAAGCAAAAGAAATTAATTAATTGAATGCTGAGAATGGCATGAGGTTGGCGTTAACAAATTCTCAAGGCGTATTTTGAGGCTGGTTAATAACATGAAAGTTAAACTATCGCATTAAATGAATTATTAGAGAAATTTGAAATAAAATTATAAATAAAGGGAAATATTTTCGAAGTTCTGTTTATTTTTATTACCGTATTGAAAAAATTCGGACCATTTGGGTTTTTCTAAAAATGAGTTACCAACAAAGTAAGATTGGGAGGCATTGTAATAAACTTTATGATGTCACTAACGGCATGAGATACAATGTTTCTCTTCTCTCTCACCATTGTTGACTAATTTGATCAACTACACAGGACACTTAGCTTTTCATTTATTTTTTTTTAAAAGGAGTCTAGAACATGACATGTATCGCTGACTGCATGAGGTACACGGTTTTCCAGGCTTGTCCATAGAAATGTTTTTCCCATGGGGAAACGTCCCATGGGATGGGATGGGATAGGCATAAATTGCCATGGGATGGGATGGAATGGGACAGAAAAATATTTCCCATGGACAAGCCTGCGGTTTCCTTTCTCTCTCACCATTGTTGACTAATACGATCAACTACAGAGGACACATAGCTTTTCATTAAAAAAAGGAGTCTAGTACATGTATGGCTGACTGCATGAGGTAAACAGTTTTTCTTTCTCTCTCACCATTGTTGACTAATACGATCAACTACAGAGGGCATTCCACATTCAATTTCTCAGTGGCGCAGATTTAACCCAGAATGCTGAGAGAAAATCAATGATTGCGTGGCACGGAACAGACAAGGTCGTTTTTATAATTTTTTGGTGGTGGTGGTGGTGGTGGGGGGCGGAGGGGGGTTAATGATGCGACTTTGTAGAATGATGTGTTGCGTAGGACGTAGGCGGGGTACTGACATCAGATATTGTGTAGGGACATGACGTAGGCGGGGTACTGACATCAGATATTGTGTAGGGACATGACGTAGGCGGGGTACTGACATCAGATATTGCCAGATATTGTATTAAGTATGGCCTAGGCGGTGTATTTCCTAAAATTATTTTCTAGAGTCAAAGAAAACAACAACCAAGACATGTTTTTATTCCCACATTTTCCCTCCCAATGGAACACCCCCCCCCCCACCGACAGATAAATAGCAGGGAGGTGCATGTCTGACAATTAATGAAAATGTCAATATCTCACCGTGGTCTCTTGAGCGCTGACTAAGATGCCAGGAGAATGGTCACCGGGAGATGGTAATGAACAAGTAAAGTGTCGTTATATCCTTTTGTTTTCCAGAGAGAAAAAAACAAAAACCCTGACAATCTTGGACCAAGTATTGCACATACTAAAAGTACGCCGATTACACGCTCACGCAGACAAAGAAAAAAACGATTCCACGAATGACCAAATCGTGTGATGTGACCAAGTGGTGAAAAAAAAAATCAACCAAGCTTCGCACCAGCTGCACAAAGAAGACACACAAGACAACGGTGCCCGGTCCAAGATTTCCGCGTGCTGTGAACTAACAAGCGTGTAATTAAATAATGCAGGGACCCCAGTGATGCACCGCACCGCCTGGGCCGGCTGCTTAGTGAGAGCAGACGATATGGATTTAACAAAACAGCGGCCACGCTGAGGGGGAAGTTAAGAACGATATACATAAATTATTTTTAATTTTTTAAAAAAATATTCAGTTACAAATTAAAGCAACCAGGTCGTTCAGTTTTGAGAACAGATCCATTCTATATTCTAATCTATATATAAACATATATACCTCATCTTCACCCCTTGTTAAGCCATAGACAACACAGTTTATCAACGCCGGGATCCCGATGATTTTAGGCAAGGAATATTGTTTTTGTTGTTGTTCCCCTTGAGAGGTTTTTGCATCCTAGAAGTTCTTGTAAGCTGAAGAAAAACGGCTGCATGCTGCTATCCTTTCTATCATCTCCAATAATAGTTCATTTTGCTTGTTTATAATTGCCTCTAGATATTTGAATGTAGCAACTCTTACAGCTGGGAGTTCGGGCATGAAGGAAGAAAGCCATGGATCGATATGGATGGAACAATTTGGTAGTGCAGGCCAGGGACGTTCACGGGCTGTAGTGCCATAGATGATGATGATGATGTAGGCAAGGAATAGTTTGTACTTTGTACCGATTAGAACATTTTTCTAATTTGCACACCAAAATAATTGTTGGATGTGTGATTATTGGGATTGCAATTATTTTAATTATCACGGAGGCGGGGCAAAGGGTAGTCATGTTAAAAAAAAATTTTAAAAATAAAAAGGACAGAGTAAAAAAAAAAATCATGTTAAGCCTGGTCCCTTCTGGAACTCAGGACGTGTTAGCGCATTTTCGTATTATGTATCAGTACTTATGTTAGATATCAGCATTATGTAGTTATCAGTAATTGTGTTTAGATTTTAGACATATTTTTATGAATTTTCTTGTGTAATGAATATACCTGACATTTTTT
>MUZC01001197.1:10683-26213 GCA_002072015.1 Radix auricularia | reverse complement strand
AAATCATTATGATTTTTACGTCTATATTTTCAATTTTAAAAAAGTAATCAAGAGTTGCGTGGTATAGGGGCTTCTGACTGACTGACGGACGCCCTTAGGCGCATTATTATATAGATTATAAAATCTATTTTAAAATTAAAACATTAATTTTTGTTGAAATAAAGGTACTATTTTACGATTTGTTAGGAATAAAGGCTAATTATCGTTGAATGGATCAAAGATGGCAACCGTAGAAGGCTGACGTGTCTAAGACAGCACTGTCCCTCCCCTATAAAAATATTTTAAACCCTGGGAGGGGTCTAAGGGGAGGGGGAACACCGCCCCCATCTAGGCTGGGCGGGGCATGCTATAGAGCTCACACGACACTGAATGCTATAGAGCTGACAAGACACTGAATGCTATAGAGCTGAAACGACACTGAATGCTATAGAGCTGACACGACACTGAATGCTATAGAGCTGACAAGACACTGAATGCTGTAGAGAACAATTTACCCGTGAGAGCCAAAGACAGAGATGAAACGAGCCATACGGAAACAACCCTATTTGCTTTAATCTTCCTAATACTACAGCCGCACAAGATAATGAAAACCAGAGGCTGGGAATGGGAAGGCCAATGCGACTTTTGTCTTCGACATTTCGATCTTCACCCTTAATTAAAATATATTCCAGCAAAATTGTGTGCCCTCGAGGATTTTACACAAATACACGTTCATTTCTTAAATATTCTAGTCACATTTCAATACAGTTGTGACAAATTTAACTAGGCCTGGTACTGATTTATAAATTTTTGTGAGATTAATCGTGAAAAAATTAATCGATTAATTTTGAATATTTATCTTTTCATAACGCATATATAGATCCCGTTAATTTGTAATTCATTATTTCGCGAAATCGGTTAAGTCGCGGTGATTCCATGGCGCCCAAATTTGTGACGTAATACAGCAAATTCGATCCGTTATGCAAGAAATAAGGTAGAAAACCTTCAAGTTTACGAATGCACGTCTAAATCGATTAATTAATCGTTGATCTCCGCAGCCCTAAATTTAACATGTCTCGAATCAAAGAGGTTTGTGCGAGCAAGAGAACCCAAAATGTATGGCTTAAAACGCGGTGACCTGCACCCGGTCCATGAGTGGGGTCACATAATCACCCGATGGCAGAAACTGTAATGATGTAATCCAAGACTGCTACGACCCGCTGTCTGCCGTGCGGACGGTCAAATTAAGAAACGGAAGGAGATGTTTGGAGAACAATGTTTAAGCCGGGCCGGTGAGGAATGGAAGGACCTCGGGCCAGGTGTACCGTGGGCGGATTTGTTGACAACTGTCAAATCTTATCTTTGTAGGTGCATCGTGGCATTTCATGGGCACTCATCAGCTTACGACCAGTCACCATCCATACGCCTATCAGATCTGACCACCAACCTAAGTCTCACCACTCAGCATCAATGTCCCCCCTAAGGGGTGCGGCTGCGAAGATATCTGACCAATGCCGCCCAATAGTTTGGAATTATACCGCAACACATTCTGTAAAAATATTGCACAAAAAAAATGGAAGCTGTGCAACTTAGCAAATTGGTTTGTTATTTTGCACACGGACCAAGAACATTAGATGGAAAATTGCACTTAGTGCAATAACACGCCAGCGAAACCATAGCTATATCGGCAAGGGGCTGTTGGTGTAGTGAGTGAAGTCGGTTGCACTATCAAGTGAGGGATGAACTTAAAGATATCCAAACGGCTCATCATTGGTGGACGGGTGATAAGAAGATGTGTATGTGTGGGGGGGGGGGGGGGGAGGAAGTCGCGGCAATCTAACCTACACGATCACAATAGTGTTAAATAATAGCTTTTGTTTTAAAAAAATATTTTTAAAAAGAAGGTGCACCTACCTTAACTAAACATTATCCAATCAATGTTGGATACTATCCAATGTTAGCTATCATCCAGATACAAAAGCAGCAGGGGTGATGGAACGGGTAATTTTTTATTTCACTAACTGATGCTCCGCGATCCCTGTGAGGTAACCAGTATATCCCAAAGTAAGTTGTACCCTGTTTGTCTTAGGACACGCAATGGTTTTACGATCCCATTCATTCACCAGTAGAAGAAACACGGGCAGCACGCGTGTTAGTGTGTGTTGAGGCACGAGACACCGAGATCAAGCAAGAAGAGAGTCTGAGTGACAAACTACTTGACAGTGTCGGCGGCCTGCGGGCGTGTTCGGGGCGTCAAAGTACTGGCCACGTAGACACACACGCTGACAGACGAGACCAGACATACGCACTAACGTGGTTGTCATTCATGGGAGATATCTGCCGGGGACAGAAACTTTTAGGCAGCGGTTCTGAGAATCTCAGATAGGTAGTTACCCACACGGAGATATCTGCCGGGGACAGAAACTTTTAGGTAGCACTTCTGAGAATCAGTGATTGGTGACATGAGCGCTATTCTGAAGAACACATTGACTGTAATTCATGTAACACGAAGTGACACATGTACATACGCACCCTGATTTACATTCTACGACACTCCCAATCATTTTGAAGTCAAACAAACGCCGATGATACTAAAGTATGGTTCACTCATTCTGAACCGTGAAAATGAGAAAGAAAGGCACTTGGAAGATGAATTTTGCACGCATACAAATTATGTGTAATAAAAATGAATAAAAGCCAAACAAATTTAGTTTTCATCTTCATTTCATTCGAATGCTTAGACTACATTTTATAGGCCATCGTGGTCTGAAAGGGATTATTAGTATTCTCGGTACTTGTTTTTTTTTCGACCACCAAAAATATCTTTTGTTTTTTTGGGTATTAAATGTTTGCAACAATGCGATACTTAGACTTCTGCTACTTTATAGCTATATACTTTGCTCACCTACGACGATGGAGATTAAATAAATTAATATTGAAATCATTAATCTAGGTAAAATAAATTGTAATATTATTTATAAGCAATACTAATACAGGAATAGTAATAAAATTAATTTTAAATAACAAGATTGACTATATTCACTATATTGTCCCCGATTACAACTAAAAACTGACTAAATGATTATTGAAAGAAGGAAGGCTTTTAAAAAAAGGTAGAGTTATTACCAAAAGAATGAAGAAAATTTGTTTGGTTGTCAGATAAAAAAAACAAGTACCTTATTCTCAACTATTTTCTCAAATTTTGCAGCCTCGAGGTCATATCGAACTGCCACTTTGAGACCCTACTTACCTGTCGGCAGCAAAGGACCTCCTTTTAAAAAAAAAATAAAAAATTACTTCTTAAAGCCATTCTTGAAGGGAAAAAAACGGTTTTAAAAGATAAAAAAAAAAGTGGGGGGGGGGTCAACTAAGCTAGTTGATTCTGTTGAGGCATGACCTAAAACAATTTGAGAAAAGCCACTAGATTACAAGCACTACATTTTCCAACACAGCCAAGCACGCAGAGGACGAGGAGTAGGAGCTAATGGAGACTGACACAGTTCTAAAAGAATATATGTCGTGAGACGCCGTAGATTTTTAATAGCAGTATTATAATAAGATTGACCTACAACTGCATATCGTTTGTCAATAGCCTTTCGCCCTGACTACACACAGCAAGTAACAGTAACTGGCTTGTCAGTGTTCGCATTCCGTTGGAAGACATGACAGGTGTGGCCGCAGGAATGTAGTTCATCGAGTCGAGTGGTTGTTATCACAAGATAATACCCGCGGTGCAGTCAATGTATAATTATATCATAGAATCCAATGGCGTGTGTACCGGGCGGTTACAATGATGAACTGCATGACAAACGCCAAGGCTTAAAATAGACTACAATCAAAAAATCAAAATCCTGAGAGACATCTGACGGCTAATTAGATATATAGACATAATGACGCAAGCCCACACACAGCCACACTAAATGAGATTATTAAAAACATTTTTACAGTTTATTTGTCCACATTTTGTCATTAAACTAGGGATGTACCGGATATTCACATTTTTTAAAATCCGACCGGAGCAGGATTCGGCCGGATTTATGAAGTGAAATCCGGCGGGAGCCGATGCCAGATGTGTACAAATGGTCGGATACTTAATCCGATAAACCCCTGCATCACAATAACTTTAAATTCAGAAATCGTTGGGTGGAAATCTATTTTGAATTGTTTAAAATTATGGTTCTTACAAATTTAAGTTAAACAAGAATGTTCTGAGAAAGAATATATTTTAAAGTTAAAGAGAGAAGAAACAGACATTTGATGGGTAGATAAGACAGATAATCTCTTCCACGTTCGTAAATCAATCAAGGTTAATTAATTTTAATTTTTACTTTTAGCTGGTTATTTCTATTTTTTTTTTAAATTTGAAAATGTAATGTTCTTTCACGGCAACGCTTGAGTATTTAAGTGGGGACCAATCGCACTTGTGAGCAACCAAGCAAAGGTTATTTTCAGTTTGTGACTAAGATTGACATCTGTTAGTGAATTAATAAAAGACAGTTCAGTGCTACTGAACAAATAAACATTCTTTAAAAGTATAAGAGGAATGCATTTCGCCTCGACTTGAACCGTTTACCCTTAGATTAGAAGGCTAGTAAGGTAAAACTGAATCAAATTCTCTCAAATAGCCGACTAGATTTCAGGCAATGTTCAAACTTAATGCATTGAGAGGCGGAGTTGGAAGTGATGGTAAGAAAGCAGAGTGTTTTGTCCACCACACGGTTTGTGGTGGTGAGAGACCCAGCTTTGATTGTGATTTGAACATGGGGAGGTAAGCAGTAAGCCTTGAAGTCGAAGATAAGTCATATAGAATCATTAAGAAATCATTTTAAATAACATTTTAAGTCTTAAGTGAAAAGCATCAGTACAGATTTCATCCCTCCAGCTCATCGGGAGGTGGGTTTAACTTAGAAAAGATTCCTGGTGGGTTGAAAGTTCGTTATGAAAAAATGAAATATCAATCTTTTTTTATTTTTATTTTTGAAGTAGTAACGTGTGAGCAGGGACATGATTTAACCTAGCGAGGCGGCATCATTGTAACCAACCGGGACAGGGCCCACTACTCAATCTGCTTGTAAGCGTAAACAAACTGAGTCATGTCTGAAGTAAGTGTGAACTGCTTATTACAATTATAGGAACTTCCCCCCCAACCCCCCCCCCCCAACATACACGGAAGATGACACCCC
Source organism: Radix auricularia (assembly GCA_002072015.1). Lineage (NCBI taxonomy): Eukaryota > Metazoa > Mollusca > Gastropoda > Lymnaeidae > Radix > Radix auricularia. Next base: position 21,051 of record MUZC01001197.1, on the reverse strand, counting down.
AGCCTGGCATGTGGTATAATTCATTAGCATCTATTGGCTACACCTCAGACAGGAAACATGACTAGAGATAAGTACCGGATGGGAGAACACGAAGACGATGGTCGGCAATTAATTGGATGACAACATTCCCAGCACGATCTTATTGGACGGTCCAATGACAAGAGAGTTGGGCTGGTATAAAATCAATTATTGCATCACGGCTGGGCCTGTGTATTAACACATGACAGAGGGAGTTGGGTTTGGAGTTGAACTGGGCATACAACACAGTTGGGTTGGAGTATAATCACCTCATACAACAGGGTTGGGTTTTGAGAATAATCACGTCATACAACAGCGTTGGGTTTGAGTATAATCATCTGGTCTGGTATCTAATCAGCATGGTACACTTCACCCTCCCTCTTCCCATGAACTGTGTCGTGGGATCATTAGAGCACACGTAATGACAATAATAATGCATACATTATCCAATCCTGGTGGAACAATGCGTCTAGTGTTCCCCGATAGTATCCAATTGCTTACCAATACATGACCATGCCAGGTACTATTTTCAGAAAAGTAAACTCAAAAGTCGTGACATTGAGGCATGTGTCAATGTCATTAGCGCGCTATATTCTCTCAGACTTAAAAACGTCCACTCTATCATCTGTAATTTACGTCAGTTTTCTCGGCTTTGCGCTTTTGATTCACATCACGACTAAAGAAAATATAGTTTGTAAAGCAAAAGTTTGCAGGGATGATAATAGTTTAAAGTTAGACCATTTATCGTTTACGACCTGGGGGGGGGGTGGTTAAAACTAAAACCCATTTGAGTTCTATGGGGTAAGTCGTGAGGGGGTGACATTATGAGCTACCGCCCCGGGTACCACCAACCCTATTAACGCCTCGGCTGTGTCTGACTTTGAACTCTACTGCATTAATGGGTTCTCAACCCTAAAAAAAAAAAAACAACCCAGATCATTACACCATGGGACTAGCACCTCCCTTAACAACTACGCATATCAACATGTGTCCAGTGTAACCCAACTTGTCCTCATAAACACACCATTATCAATAACTATGTTTAAAAAAATATGTCCCTATTTCCACATGAGTGGCTACCACCCAGAACAGAATGAGGAGACACCAGCGAGTCCAAGTGTTGGAACACACCGGCCACCTCTACATCGCCCACACTTCTCACAAACACAATTTAAGACGGCACCTTACACTTCATATAGGTGCCGGTGGTGTCAGCCAGTCACCTCGCACCTCAAGAACACAGCAAAAAACACAGATTAGCATCGACACTGACACAAACAAACTGGGACTATGGATAGAATCACGGTATCAGATATCATGCAGTGGCAAGTAGCAGCCCAGCCTTAGAGGCAACCACTTAAAAACAACAAACAAAAAACACCCACTTCTATAGTAAACATATTTATAACCCAACTGCCGCCAACGCACGTTATTCTGTAGCATGGTCGCCAGCCCTTCATATGTCCCCTCCTGTATATTTCAATGTTAAAATTTAGGCCCTTTATCCTGTCCAGGTTATGTTAAACCATCAACCAGTCTCTTACCTAGTCATTTCAAAGACCCAATAACATATATANTATTAGGGCTGTTATCGATTAATTTAAATTTAATCGTTAACTAATGAAAAATTACCGAATAATTAAACAATAATTTTTGTTGAGGCTAAAAGTAAGACGTATGACGTCATTAAACTGAAAATTTCAAGGGAAGTAACAAAAACAAGCAATTGACATTTTTTTAATTTAAATATAAAGTCAATGAATTTAAATTTTGTTATTGTTAATTAAGTAAAAACAATGTGTAATTCTTTATACCATTTTCCTTATAAAACAGCTTATTTTAAAAGTTTACACTTTGAAATTATTTTTTTTAATGGAGACGTTTGTGCGTAAAAAAGCAAACTATTGCTAATTATTCATTTATCATATTTTGCCTAATTTAAATCTCTATTTTATCGATTAAAATAATTTTAATCGATAAAATATTTTACCGATTAATCAAGGAATTAATCGATAATTTCCGCAGCTCTAATATATATATATACACATATATATATTACATAGTTTTTAGTTTTTATATGTAAAACCTTAAGCTCAATAAAGTCACATGGAAAAAGGGTGGGGGTGTAAAAGGGAGGGGTGGAGGTTTTTAACTCTTTCCTGTTTCCCTATCTAGGTTTGTCTGGTCCAATATTAGAAATACAGTTAAGAAGTGTAAAACTGTTAACAACAAAAAAGTTATAACCCCACCCAACCCCCCACACACATAGATTAAAAAGCTAGCTCATCAGTTACAGGGTGGGTACAAATGAGGATTGTGATAGATAAAGAAGTTGAGTCAGTCAGCAGTGCCACTATGACAGTACCCAACTGCTGATATAACCAACCACCCAAGGTAAGCAAACAAACACAGTCCTACCAAGCCTCCAGGAATGCAGGCCATCACCAGAGAAGTCAATAGGTTTAAAGACACTGGTCCCCACAAGACAAGCCACACAGTTTGGGGCTCAACATGACAGGATGGGGTCCACCAAGCCAAACAGAAAGTTAGAGCCACAATATCCCCTCACACCTTTTTCTGTCTTCGCAGCTCAAACTGGACATCAGTGACTTCCTCCAAAACCAAAATAATACTATTCCCTCCCTTTGCACAGGACAAACATTTTTCTCTACACCAAAAAATCAAAACAAAACTACTCAATTCTGCAGTAACTTTCTCAAATTTCAACATAACTATCCCTTTCTACCATCTCATAGACATATCAGAGTTACAACAGAAACAAAGGATTTTCTTTTTCCAATGAAATTTTACAATACAACATACATATCAAAATTTCAAGTATTTGTACACAATGAGAGCTCTTCAATGAGATAAGTGAGTCAGTGTTTACTGGCTGATTAATTGTTTTGTTAGAGACATTTTACAGTGTACTCGTAGCCAGGATATTTTTGGATGAGTTTAAATTAAATATTAAAAATTTAGCTTTATGGAAATGTAAGAATTTTTCATGTCTCAATGTTGTACTCTGCAATTAGGAGGAAAGATAAGCACTGTTGAATCTACAGTTCTTCCACCCAGAAATTAGTTTTACGAAATAAACCCGCAAATAAAACAGCCAAGCATAATTAAAAAGAGTTCTTTTGGGTTAAAACTATACATACGGAAATTCTCCTTTAATCAGTTTAATTATTATTAATGTTATATTCAAAAGACGGTTACTTACTAAGACAGAATAAGAAGCAGAAGTAATAGTAATAATATGGTTTAGTAGAGCCTGTAGTTTAAAGTAGTAAAAGTCTTAATAATTTTTTATACACACAGTTGCAGAAGACTAAGGAATACTAAATAGCCTCGCTTGAGTTAAAAGTCACTAAAGTTCTCTAAACTCCTTGTCGCTGGTCAACAATAAAGAACAGAGAGTTTTAAATTTAATTTTGGATAACCCTTATTTTAGCGCATTTTATATTTCAAGTCAATGAAAAAAAACAATTTTTTGTATTATAAAATCTATTTTAAAATTAAAACATTATTTTTTGGTTGAAATGAAAGTACTTCTGTATATATTTGTTCTAAAGCTGACCTTGTTTTGTCAAATTCTTGGGGAAAAAGTTGGGGGGCCGGCTTATGAACGGGTCATAGGTGATTTCTGCATGTATATTAAATATCGGTGTTATTTTAGATTATCAAGGTCCTTTTCTACATTCTACAAGATTCGACAACTTTTTTTAAAACTTACCACATTAACTATATATTATAAAATTTATTTTAAAATTAAAAAATTAATTTTTGTTGAAATAAAGGTACTATTTTACAATTTGTTAGGAATAAAGGCTAATTATCGTTGAATGGATCAAAGATGGCAGCCGTAGATGGCTGCGTGCCTAGGACAGCACTGTCCCTCCCCTTTAAAAATATTTTAAACCCTGGGAGGGGGAACACCGTTCCCCTTGTAATTATAAATAAATAATAAAATAAAAACAGGGTGGGATTTGAGGAGGGCTCCCCCCCCAAAAAAAAAGAAAGGATAGGGCAGGGGTATAAGGGGGCATAGTGACAAAGATGTCGGGCGGAAAGGACCATTTTTTTGTCTGATCTGTACAACGATAATTTACTGAAATACAAATTTGTATATTACACTCATCTTCTGATGTCTGTGAATTACCGCGCCATTGTTGTAGTTGGAAATCTGATTTTAAAACCCCCTTTTTAAAGTTAAAAACCCAATTAAACCCAACAAAACACATGAAAAACATTATTAACAGGAAGTCTCATCATAGAATTTTTAAAAATATATTTATAACTCGTAGGTGCCGTAAGGACAAGTAGTTAATATTTGTTCAGTACTATTATATGGAATGGGCTCATCGAAATTGACTACAGCATGTTCAAAACCTTTTTATAGAATTTTTAAATAACAATATAAGGTTATGTTATTTGAAAATTTATATGGTGGGAATAGAGCGACTTTGTGGGAGTGAATGTAATTTTTTTATATTATATAGTTATTTTATCATTCACTCGTTTGTCAGTGAATATTATTTAACTATTTACCAATGATATAGATCTAATGATAATCAACGTGATAATTTTTGTTGAGTTTTTTTCTAATAAATACAAAGGCAAAATATTTAGACTCTAGATGCCTAGTCTCTTCTAGTCTCTCTATCCCTAGTTATAGTTCATTTGCTCGTTCGGGAACTTCGTCCGTGATTTTATTCTTGTTCTAATTATAATTATAGTCATAATCTTAGTGTAAGTTTATTACTAATAAATACTAAGGCATAAATTTTTATAAGGACCAAATATATTTTAATAATTGACTACTATTATTATTATTATTACTAATTACGCTTGGACTACTGACCGATGGCATACACTCATCTCTAAACATGTTTAGGCTTATTTATTTTAATTTGAAGTCTTCGGCATTTTAAATAGTTTATTCAGATGCAAAACAAGTGTAATGAAATATTTTTTGCCCAAAAAATTTAACCTAAAAGATCGTTTTTAGTATGATCAGTGTATCAAAATACAGTTTTGTAATGGATGTTTTAGAAATGTTTGACCTTACTCTATGAATAGCCCAATGACCAAATGAGTTATGATGTTTTCCCGTCTTAGAAATGACAAGGCCCATTGTACAGCATTAAATACTTTTTTATTTCTGATTGAAATTGAAGTGTTTAAAATAGTCAAAGTAAGAGTTTCTATTTATTTTGTTTTAAAAATTTTAAATGCGCTAAAATAAGGGATTACCCTGACCATATTATTAACTCTTAAAGTCGCAAAGCGTCGTAATGCGTCTCTTCCCGCTATCCGTAAAGCGTCATAATGCATCCTTAAATACCACTCTCGTTAGAAATGAGATCTCGGAAAGTAAAAACTCTTATTCAATGCTTGAAAAATGATGTATTCGATTTCCGGCAATGGCTGCCGTTGCCCGCGCTAGTGTTATCCCTCGATTTGTGATGTTTTTTCGTAGTTTTAACAGGGTTTTTTTTTCGAAGATACGTTTTTGCTATACCTTAATACTAAAATAATAGTAATAGTACTAAACTACAGGTAAATGTTTCTCATTCTATTACTTTAAGTTATTAATTAAAATTACAATGATTCATAATTCATACCATGGTCAAATATGCCATGGCATACAAATTTTAACAAAACAAAGTAAATTAAAATTAGAATAAATTACAATTTTATTTGTCGTTTAAAAAAAAAAAAAAAAATCACAATAAATGAAATTCAGAATTTATTAATAGTAATAAATAGGAATAGGCATAGGGTGATAAGTTTAAGTTGAATAAGTCTTATAACTTAAGACTCTTATTCTTGACTCTTACTCACTTACTCTTACTAGACTCTTACTCTTACTCTTAAATAAATAAGACTAAGACTATTAAATATTAATACTAATACTATTACGTCTATTACTAATACTATTAACGGAGTGTCTACTGCTACGACAAAGTAACGGCAGACAACCCGCGCGGATGTGGCTGGTGCTACGACATGTCGTAACGCCAGCAACATCCGACCGGGCTGTCTGCCGTTACGACAAGTTACGACATGTCGTAAACAATTTTCTGTATTTTCAAATATGCTATTACTAATACTTAAATACTAAACCATAATTCTCATAATTATATATCATGATCACTAGATACGCTTATTAATGAATTTTAAAGGTTTAAAAGAAAATCTAGATTGAGCCATTAAATGAAAAACAGTTATAATTTTAAAAAATTACTCTTTCTCATCAGCTTCGCTAGATCAAGTGATAGTCTGGTTGCTCTGCAATGATATGACACTAGTGATAGCGGGATCGAATCCCGCCGCCGTCATGTTTTTTGTTGTTTTTTTTTAAATTTCATTTATTATTTTTTTTTTAAAACATCATAATGAGTATGCTAATAATTTTTGTTATTATTCTGAAAAGCAGATACGTTGACTAAATCTGTTAAAATAAAAAATATTTAGATTTTAGACTAGTCGTAACACTAGCCAATCCACATATGCTTGGCTAGCATTACTACAACCGGTCAGGTCGTCTGCTGCTGCGACAGTCGTAAAAATGTGTTATGTGCTTACTTACAGTTATGACTAAAACTGTATTTAATTATGCTAATATTATTTTTTTTCTTTTGATTCGTGAGTTGACACTCAGTCGGCATCACCAACGAAAAAGGTGAGGCAAGAGTTTAAAAAATGACTATAAACCATCACTGTTACTGTTACTAAATTTGTTTGAAAGATATTTTTGAAAAATTCTCTGAATTGAAGGCATCGCGAAAAAGTGCTGAACACAAGCGGGGGGTGCGGGATTTGAAGACATTGTCAGACGAATGAGGCATAGCGTATCATGCCCCGCCGACTTGCTCGTCATAAATAGTGCAAAGAGAGGCGGGGGGGGGGGGGGGGGGGCGCTGAGAAAACGGACACAAACAGCAGCACGAAGTAATGGGGGAAAAAGGCGAGTAAACGAGGAGGCCTGTGCGGTTGTTATTACCTGCCCCCCCCCCAATAGTAATAGTATTAGTAATCGAGTGAAAATGATGTAGAAGGATGAATGGAATGGTTTCCTGTGAGAAGTCTGCACACGGCACATTTTATTATTCCACACGAAACGAATTATTTTAGGCCTACATTCTTGCGATCGTGCGCGAATCAGTTGCTTGCGGATTTTCATTTACGGCTTTAGGCTTTACGGTATACTCTAAATTTTAATTTATCGGCATCACTTACACAAGTATACAATAGTATAGCAAAATCGGCTGATATAGGCCTACTTATAATCGGGCCAATACTAAAATTAAATCAAAATCTAAAAAAAAAAAATTATTTAAATAAATTTAGATTTTAGAATTAATACACACACAAATAATGTCGTATTTTAATATATTTATGCGTTTACAATTTACAGAAGAGTTTCTTAAGATTTAATTCTTTCCTGTTCCAGGTGTTTACTACAAAGAGTGACTAAAACTAGTCGTAGCAGAAGTTGCGTATGTCGTAGCACTAGTTTCCTGACTAGCGCTACGACATGTCGTAACGCTAGCAACATCCGACCGGGTCGTCTGCCGCTACGACAAAATTGTCGTAGCGCTAGCCACATCCTACTATTAACTATTAAGACTAAGAACCCAAAGACAAGACCCAAAAGACATATTAATATTAATTTTTTTATTCATGTTCATATATTTTAATAATGAATAATGGCAATACAGATACAATGCTGGTTCACAGCAAAAAATGACCAAGTTTAGTTATTGTGTTGCCTTTCTAAGAGCAGTTTTAAACAGTTTTAAGTTTTTACTATTAATATTTTATTAAGTTTCCAGTATTTCCAGAGCCAGAATTGTTTTCTTCAATTTAAATTTGAAAGAGTAATAGTAGTAATACTTAACTTTAATCATTAACTAAGTATTATCCCAACATAACACATAGTCTCTAACAGCACGTGCAAATAACCACTCCAACAAAATCACATACCAGGTAAATCGAAAAGTCCTGATAAAATTTCTTCACGTACACACGGAACTGGGAGACACCCAAACAATTAAAATGGCGATTTTTGCATCAATCAAATGAGACGACACGTTACAGCAGTAAACGGATCATCAAATCAAACATACCATTCAAGTTCAAAAGAAATTTAAAGGGAAGTGATTCACAAAATATATTTGTCATCTTATTATTAAATGTTTGTATCCCTTTGAAAGACTTTACTGAAAGACTTTAAAACTGATCCATTTATTGTTACACACACTTCGATATAGAAGATTATTGCGTTCTATGCTTGTAAATGGTTTGTGTCTTATCATGCATATTTAATACAGGTTTTTTTTCTTCTGCTTTCTTTTAGTCCCATAACCTCTTTTTTCGTGGTCGAAGGGGATTCTAATGTTTCCATTAGAACATTCTCGGGCTTAATAGACACTGGCGGCGCCCATCCCTCTCCAGGTCAGCGGAGGACTTTCTTCGCGTTAGTCATTTCTCAACATATTTGTGGTGGCTTTTCGTGGACTCGATCCCACGCCCCTCAGCTTGTGAGGCGAGCGCACTATTGACTTCGCTACCCCTACAGTTTTACATTTTGATAAAGTTTTGGTTTTGCTGGTTCCCTCAGGCAGCCCTTCCAACGTCCACCTTCTGGACGGGAAGAATGAGAATTCGTTTGTGTTTGGTTTGGTCTTGCATATGGATGGAATAAGAAAAGTGAGGTGGCATTTTAGTTTTATATTCTAATTAAATCTCCAAAAGTTTATTTTTTAAAAAGCCTCAGGTTTTTATGTTGTTGTTTTTTTTTAATTACTTCTTTGATCATTTCTTATTTATTATTACTCAAAAGTATTTTGCATTTTTAGTCCGTATTAGTTGTTTACCACGAATGAAATATTTTGAATTTATTAGTTTCTTTTTTTAATATTACTATTGACAGTTGAAAATTTTTTGAGTGTAAAGACATACTCACATACGTTTACCATTTTAATTAATTCATCTATATTTCTTGTAAGATTTTTGCCATATTGTTGTGATTGAATTTTTCTATAGATATTACATTCATCGGCAAATAACCTATAGACACATTAATTATTATAGGGTGCTCTCTACCCAAAAGGAAGCCTTGGATCCAATGATGTAAGGGACCTGAGATTCCAAAGTAGTTAATTAATTATTTTTTTTAGTAAACTAAAGTAGTGGTCTTATTTTGTGTGTGCGTATGGTGGTGCGAGTAATCTTTTAGCGGTTTGTGACACATTATAAATATCTTATTCCAGCTTCCATCCTTAGAAATGACTATGGAAAAACAATTGCAACTTTATTTTAAGATTACACATATCTAATATATGTAGTAGTGTGCACATCTGCACCGCGCCGCACTATGCGCACCTCATTGAGACGCACCACATAAAAGCAAAGGAATGCTTCAAAACAACTACCATAATGCGCACTACGAAAAGTTTGTGTCCTTCCCCCCGACCCCCCCCCTTTTTTTTTTGCACTATCTATGAGTAATTCTGCGACGTATGCTGGAATTTGGACAATCTTGCCGTAGAGGCTTTAAAAAAATATATAGATCTATTCTCTTTTTTTCATAGAGAGCCAAACTCTTACCATTCTTATTTACTGGAGGATGGTGCTGGCGGGGGCGGATGATGCTAGCCCCAACTACGTCACTGCTCTGAAAAGTATACAGGAGTTAGAAATATTGGTTAGGAGTAGGAGGAATTCATTAGCAGGGCCGGTCTTAGTGTTTACGGGTCCCTATACGCAGGCTTGTCCATGGGACATATTTTTTTGTCCCATCCCATCCCATGGCAATTTATGCCTGTCCCATCCCATCTCATCCCATGGGACGTTTCCCATGGGAAAAACATTCCCATGGTTCCATGGACAAGCCTGCTTATACGGCTTAGTACGTGAAACAGATTCCGCGAGGCTCAGTTTGGGTATTGATTGGAAATTATTAAGGATAATAAGTGAAAATTAAGGTAGGCGGGGCCTATGAAAGCGTGGGGCCCACTGCTGCCGCATATGTTGCAGGGGCTTAAGACCAACCCTGTTCATAGGTATAACGGTAGGTTTTATCACAACTAAAATAAATCTAAATATTTGCCACCTGTATGAACCTTATCTTAATGGATGGCATATCCCTCTTTACCCACCCCATTCCAATTTATTTTATTAAGTAATCAGATGGCTCAGGGGCGTTTACACTGGGAAAGGAGAGTAATAAATATTAATTTCCCAGTTTTTAAAGCTTTTGTTTTAAAATTCTTCCATCTCATATCCGTTCCTCTTGAAAAAATAGACAAAACGTAAGAATTTTATATATATATATATATA
>MUZC01001196.1:163815-209500 GCA_002072015.1 Radix auricularia | reverse complement strand
TCAATTGAGTCACACTGTAGTGTCTATCCCATTCAATTGAGCCACACTGTAGTGTCTATCCCATTCAATTGAACCACACTGTAGTGTCTATCCCATTCAATTGAGCCATACTGTAGTGTCTATCCCATTCAATTGAACCACACTGTAGTGTCTATCCCATTCAATTGAACCACACTGTAGTGTCTATCCCATTCAATTGAGCCACACTGTAGTGTGTATCCCATTCAATTGAACCACACTGTAGTGTCTATCCCATTCAACGTTTTTGAAGACACAGGTACACAGTGAAACTATCACTGAAAATGATGGATACATACAAAATCCTCATTGATCAAAGATTTTTTAATGTCAATTTTTCATTCTTTAAAAACAACATAACAATGACAATAAAGACGATTAACTTTATCTTTTTTTGTTTGAACATTATTGTCAAAGACGTTCAAAGCTGACAGCAATTTCAAATATGACAATTTCTTTTAAAGTTGTTAAATACATTGGAGAATATATAAATAAAGGAATTCATATGGAACTAGCCCAAAAGCCTGCTGAAGCTGGCAGAACAAAATCCCACAGAAGGGATAACAAAGATATTACCAAATACTGCAATAAAAAAAGGGCCTTTATTGCCATGACAAGATTACGATATGAACAGAAATAGCAAAGAAATGTACGAATTACTGTAATAGAAAATAACATTGGTTTTATAAGAACGTGATTTTTCCAATGTCATCAAGAAGAGCACCCAGTTTAAGTTTGAAAACGCGTGCGACCAAATCTAGACGAAATTCCACTGATTGGCCTTGTAAATGGGTGACGATTTCAGGCCATTTTGGGTTGCATGTGATTGTAATGAAGAAGTCGGGTTTCCCGTACTTTCTAACAATCAAAATGGCATCTTGATAATTTTGGAGCATGTTTCTGGGGCTTCCCTGGAAGGATGAAGTAAGTATTAGTGGTTGGCCTGGCATAATGTCTTGTTGTCTCGCTTCAGTTTTCAAGAAATCCATCAAGCCAGTTTACCTTTCTACCCTTAGTTAAATGATTTTGCTGCACAAAATTGAGGCCTTTTCCCTCCATTTTGATGTAGCTATCCACAAAATATTGGAGGGTGAGTTTTCCAGCACACAGGAAAGGATTAAAATCGTCTCTGATGGCAAATACGTAGCCGTAATACTGCATTTGAGTGACTCTTGTTCTTGGATTCGTGGGTGATGGCCTACGCAAGCTTCTTATACTCGTAGGATTATATTGAAGTTTAATATCTGGTGTCCAGCTTTTCTTTTTTCTTTCTTAGATATACAGACGCTCCTTCTATGCAGAAGAAAATTGCGTCCACAGACCATGATAGATGATCTGTTGGCAAGTGATGCAGCGGTCACAGGCCACGGCTATAGGGGTTCCACGCATTACCCCAGCCGCCTAACTTTTGTCTATTGAGGTACCCATTCGGAGCTGGGTGACTCGGGGACTCCTCAGGGCCCGAGAACACATCCTCACTTTCGTGTGGATTTGAACTCGTGACCATCAGTGTGACAGTCGATTGCGCTACCTCTGAACCACCACGTCCCCATACGGGAATAACACAGAGTAGACCATGGCATCTAATTTGAGGTCGAGAATGCTGATTCTTTGTGTTTTACTTTCGTGTGAAATCGTTTTATTATGTCCCGTTCAAGAGGAGGTTCTCCGTCCGAAGACGAAAGCCACTTCATTGGATCATTCAGCATTGTAACACCTTTGGTCATCGATTCTATCATGAATGATGGCCAGTGACACAGTTGATGGTAGTGTATTCCGTAAAGCTGTTTCCGCCAGGTATTCTTGTTTCCCTTCACACAGCATTTTGCATGCATCTGCAAATGGATTGTTGTCGGTCAAGAATAAACTCAGGAGCGCCATGAGATCTCTGTTGCATGTAGAGTTAGGTCGCATTTGCATCCTTTGTTCCAAAGTATCATCAGGATCAAGGATATACAGCTGAGCAAATTGACGACGATCATCATTATCAGGATGCAGAGCCCCAGATCTGTGGTAACTCTGTCCGTGGATGCGAAAGCAGTAGGTCCCGTAGCAGGGACGAGGAGCAACTTTAGCACCCATTGACGCAAAGGCTAAGGCGCTATTAATAGACCTGATGTTGTCCATGAAGTTTTGGGAGTTCTTGTGTTCCCCCCTCATGAGCGTGCTCAGTAAATGTGATATGCGGATTGGACCTAGCGTCACTTTTCCGTTATGGCACCACGTGGTAAATAATCTGTCCGCAGGATGTTCGCCAGGAAAATGTTTGTACCGCATAATGTGAACAGCAATTGTAAATTGCCACAGAAATGTTGCTAGACGTTGTCATTCATGAAGTCACTTCCGGTGGCTCCATTAAGATGAGGTGCAGGTACTTCCCGGAGTGTAGCTGACCGACGTCGTTTATTAGTGGCTGCTACTTCCCGTCTACGGGACCGTTGTTCATCGGTTTCAATTGCTCTTTGAATACGATCAAGTTGGTTTAGTGATTCGCGTGGTCGAGATGCCTCCTCGTGTGTTTCTGTTCTTCATCGATTCCTGTTATGATCGTTTCTGCGACGTTTTCTTTCGGAAATTTCGGCTTCATCGAGTGTTCTTTTTTCGAGGCATAGTTGTCTCGTGGCAACACGCGAAGGTTTGCAAATTTGTGGATTTGAAGAAGAAATAAAAAAGCAAGGCGAAATGACGTTGACGATGGGTACAGGCGTAGGAGGACGGTGTCATACCTTGAATGCGGCGCAGCAATGCAGTTGGCAGTGGGTCAAGAACCGACGACCGACACAACGGTATCAACCGGTTGGTGGTAAATTACATCATGATTTATAACGGGGACAAACACGCATAGGCCGATGTTAGACTTAACACAAATGTGTGTTTGTGTTTTAAAAAATGCTGACGTCATAGGTTCGTGCGTTGTTTCGGTAATTGACGTTCTGACGTCATATAATTTATTTTAACGGCGGACATTTTAAATTTATTTGTGCTAATTTTTCGCGCCTTTTTTGCGCGCCTTTCGAGCACCTTTTGGCGCGCCTTTGGATGGGGAGACACACGCATACTTAGGGCGATTATGTATTAGAGATGATTTTAAGTAGGACATGAATCTGCCCAAACCGATGTAATGAAAAGATATCTATGCTATTATGTCCTTGATATCATTAATACATTGGTAGAAATGAAAATATATTCTTAATACCAATCGTGTATATATAATATGCCTTGAAGAAAGCATTTAAGACACATCTCTTCCCACCTGACTATAGTAAGTAAGATACAACATATCTTCTCACAATAAATGTAGATAATGTTTACCGTACTATAATTTTGTGGTTGTTATGATATGAATGTGTTTTAAATAAATTCATACTTGTATGTATGTTTTTATTTTTTTATGTAAAGCGCTACGAACCAAGTTCCTTACCTGGGTAAAACACAAAATCAATATTCGATTTATTATTTTCATTATTGTTGTCCCCTACCCATTACATGAACCTCATATAAAACTTGTTTATTTTACAATGAAACGTGAACATGTTCAGCGTGTATATTTTACTACTGAAAATGTATGTGCAGCACGCGCGACCATCTGATTGTGAATGGATGATTTGTTCAAGTTATTGAACTAAGACATACAACATATAACAAATAAAATGTACATCATTAGCGCTCTAATGGTGTAAACATTCAACACTTAGTTACTTGTTCCATATTAGAATCTTACCATTGTGTTTATACATTGACTCATTCAACACTCAGTTACTTGGTCCGCTGTTAAAACGATCTATTATGTTGAACTTATACTGAATATGCAGATTGACGTCATGTCTATTCCGAAGACCTGGATTTCGTCAGACTCTTGACGAGGTTATGAGGCAATGAGGTGATGAGGTGATGATGTGCTGAGGTTATGAGGTGATGAGGTGATGATGTGATTAGCGCTGATTTTGCTCCACTCAAATATTTTGTATGTTTATGTTCACGTTCTTCTAAAGATGGACGCCTAGTTTTCGTTTACAAAAGTTCGACGTCGTGTTAATGTTATTTGTTACATAATATAAATGAGTACAAGTAATTCTAATCAGTTTACCTTACATTATCAGTGCTGTATCTCATACGTCTTTCTAATCAGTTTACCTTACATTATCAGTGCCGTATCTCATACGTCATTCTAATCAGTTTACCTTACATTATCAGTGCCGTATCTCATACGTCATTCTAATTAGTTTACCTTACACTATCAGTGCCGTATCTCATACGTCTTTATAATCAGTTTACCTTACATTATCAGTGCCGTATCTCATACGTCATTCTAATCAGTTTACCTTACATTATCTGTGCCGTATCTCATTCGTCATTCTAATCAGTTTACCTCACATTATCAGTGCCGTATCTCAGGGGTCTTCAACCTGCTGTTTTCTAGCCCCGTGTCTCTATTTCCATTTTGTCTGTTTATTAGGTTTTTCCGTCTGCCTGTAAGAAATGTTTGATTGTAAGTGTTGTATCTCTGTTTGTTAGAGTTTTTTTTAATTATTAATGTTGTATGTATGTTAGAATTGTCTGATTGTTAATGTTGTATGTATGTTAGAATTGTCTCATTGTTAATGTTGTATGTATGTTAGAATTGTCTGATTGTTAATGTTGTATGTATGTTAGAATTGACTGATTGCTCATGTTGTATGTATGTTAGAGTTGTCTGAATGTTAATGTTCAGCCACAATGTTCCAAATCTTACTTTAACAGGCTAGATCACAACAAAGCCCCAACTGCCACCATTGCAGCCAAACCTCTGTGATGATTACACACTTGTTGACGTCATGTCCCGAGCTTGACATAGGCTTATAGGTTAGGGGGGGGGAGTCCTAAGTTGATACAATGTTGTATGGCACTGGCCAACAGATGGAGCAGATTGCCCATGTAATAGCCAAGGCCTTAAGAGAGTAGTTCTCAGGCCCAAAGAATATGTGTTTAGTTTAGATTGTTAATGTTGTATGTATGTTAGAAATGTCTGATTGTTAATGTTACATGTATGTTGGAATTGTCTGATTGTTAATGTTGTATGTATGTGGGAATTTTCTGATTGTTAATGTTGTATGTATGGTACGATTGTCTGATTGTTAATGTTGTATGTATGTTAGAATTGTCTGTTTGTTAATGTTGTATGTATGTTAGAAATGTCTGATTGTTAATGTTGTATGTATGTTAGAAATGTCTGATTGTTAATGTTGTATGTATGTTAGAAATGTCTGACTGTTATTGTTGTATGTATGTTAGAAATGTCTGATTGTTAATGTTGTATGTATGTTAGAATTGTATGTTTGTTAATGTTGTATGTATGTTAGAATTGTCTTATTGTTAATGTTGTATGTGTGTTAGAATTGTCTGATTGTTAATGTTGTATGTATGTTAGAATTGTCTGATTGTTAATGTTGTATGCATGTTAGAATTGTCTGATTGTTAATGTTGTATGCATGTTAGAATTGTCTGATTGTTAATGTTGTATGTATGTTAGAATTGTCTTATTGTTAATGTTGTATGTGTGTTAGAATTGTCTGATTGTTAATGTTGTATGTGTGTTAGAATTGTCTGATTGTTAATGTTGTATGTATGTTAGAATTGTCTGATTGTTAATGTTGTATGTATGTTAGAAATGTCTGATTGTTAATGTTGTATGTATGTTAGAAATGTCTGATTTTTAATGTTGTATGTATGTTAGAAATGTCTGATTGTTAATGTTGTATGTATGTTAGAATTGTCTGATTGTTAATGTTGTATGTATGCTAGAAATGTCTGATTGTTAATGTTGTATGTTTGTTAGAATTGTCTAATTGTTAATGTTGTATGTAAGTTAGAATTGTCTGATTGTTAATGTTGTATGTATGTTAGAAATGTCTGATTGTTAATGTTGTATGTTTGTTAGAATTGTCTAATTGTTAATGTTGTATGTATGTTAGAATTGTCTGATTGTTAATGTTGTCGTTTATTTTGATTATTTTATATGATTGTAATAGTTGTTAAGCCATGAGTAAATTAAAGATGACATTTGAAACAATTTTTTTTAATGGGAATAAAATCACTGTCCCTCGTTTGAACTCACATATTAGGAAATATATACAAATTTTAAATCCTTCTATCGTGTTCAGTGACGTGTAATTTAAAGGAATTTTCGGCGTAGACATTGCACTAAAAAGCACCGCTATCGACTTAGTTGAAATGAGATTGTAAATGAGACGTCTAAATAGGAAATATTAATGAGATCATATCATTATCTTTAAATTCGGTTAAATTAAATTGCAATTAAGAAGTCTAAGCAACAAGGTATTATTTAATCACATCACTTACATGATGTATTGCATGTAACTAAATATTATTTATAGAAAAATTAAATTGAAAGCAAATATAAATTCTTCGAATTCTTGATATTTTCAGTTTTGAAAACTATAAATTTTATATATTTGCTGTCATGTTTTTCTTTCGCCCAATGGATGAATATATATTCTAAACAATATTACTACATTTTGTATGCTTATTTATGTGGCATGCCACTTAACTTCCATCCCTTGTAATAAGGGATAACATATTAAAAATTTGGTAGGATTCTCCTATCAGCATAAACTGGGTTAGATTAAGAAAAATTCTTATCAATGGCTTTCTTGTTTAAATGTTTCATAAAATTAGTTACTTGCAAAAGGACCTTTCAATAACTTAGCATTGACTTTCTTATAGCAAAGACTAAACAACAGGTAAGAATATTTTTATTACTTTGAACATGAATTTTTAAAACTCCTCATAAATCTATCTGACATTAAGCAAAATTATTTATTAAAATCTCGGCTCATCCATATTTCATGAATAAAGACTTAAGTCATATGTATTATTTGATGGATGTTAACAACAAGGATAGTGGGGACTGTAAACATGTTATAACTTTTATAATTCTTAGATACTGTTTCATGTTTTATTTGATGGATGTTAATAACAAGGAGAGTGGTGACTGTAAACATGTTATAACTTTAATAATTCTTAGATACTGTTTCATGTTTTATTTGATGGATGTTAATAACAACGATAGTGGTGACTGTAAACATGTTATAACTTTTATAATTCTTAGATACTGTTTCATGTTTTATTTGATGGATGTTAATAACAACGATAGTGGTGACTATAAACATGTTATAACTTTTATAATTCTTAGATACTGTGTCATGTTTTGAAGTGATCAGTTCTTTGGTGTTGTCTGTTTATGTGAACACATTTTTATCATAATCTTCAAGAGTATTAAGATCACTTTGACTTATGTTATTACCTCAGCTACATATAAGCTGATATTGACTGGATAGCGAGAAACTTCAATAAATGTCCAACTATTTATTGATTCATCTGATTGACATTTATGTTATTACAACTGTTTACTCTCCTATAACACTTTATGTTATTACAACTGTTTACTCTACTATCACACTTTATGTTATTACAACTGTTTACTCTCCTATCACACTTTATGTTATTACATCTGTTTACTCACTTGTCACACTTTATGTTATTACAACTGTTTACTCTCCTATCACACTTTATGTTATTACAACTGTTTACTCTCCTATCACACTTAATGTTATTATAGCTGTTTACTCTCCTATCACATTTTATGTTATTACAATTGTTTATTCTTCTATCAAACTTTATGTTATTACAACGTTTACTCTTCTATCACACTTTATGTTATTACAACTGTTTACTCTCCTATCACACTTTATGTTATTTAAACTGTTTACTCTCCTATCACACTCTATGTCATTACAACTGTTTACTCTCCTATCACACTTTATGTTATTACAACTGTTTTTCTCTCCTATCACACTCTATGTTATTACAACTGTTTACTCTACTATCACACTTTATGTTATTACAACTGTTTACTCTCCTATCACACTTTATGTTATTACATCTGTTTACTCTCCTATCACACTTTATGTTATTAAAACTGTTTTTCTCTCCTATCACACTTTATGTTATTACAACTGTTTTTCTCTCCTATCACACTTTATGTTATTACAACTGTTTACTCTCCTATAACACTTTATGTTATTACAACTGTTTTTCTCTCCTATCACACTCTATGTTATTACGACAGTTAACTCTGCTATCACAATTTCCTTACAAACTATTTTATTATGAACATTTCTAATTGTTTCTCTGTCATAACAAACGAAGAGTTCAATTGAAGAAACAGCTATGTCCCATTTTTGAAATTTTTAGAAATTCAAACTTTAATCAAAATTATACAGATGTCTTATAAAAAAGGGATAGAAGCAGACAAAGACCTATCGTAAAAGTCCAAGAAAACAAGGACCTAATTGAAGGGTAGTAGAAATCATTGACTTATTATTACGGTACAAGAGAACAAAGACCTATCGTAAAAATACAAGAGAACAATGAACTATCGGAAGGGTAGTAGAAAACATTGACTTATTATAACGGGAGAAACAAGGAATTAGGAGCCGTCCATAAATGACGTCAACTGATTTATACCGATTTTTACCCTCCTTCCCCCCAACCCCATACATTTTTTTCAAAAAAGACCCCACAAATACTGTCGAGTATGACGTCACACAATTTTTCCTCCTCCCCCCCCCCCCCCCCCCCAATCCTAAAAGTCGTATTATCTGTTTAAAAATGAGTAACAAATAACTTAACTGTCAATTTAATATGTATTTAGTATCAGACTGCACTAAATTTATCGCATCACGAGTGAAACCTTGAAAAATGTATGTATATAAATTACACGAAATCGAACATTTAAGTGGGGCTTTTATTTAAATTATATTTTAACGTCATGTGTCAATTTTTAAACTCTCACTCACTTCCCCCGCGTCATAAATACGTGGATCCCCCTCCTCCTAGACGATTGATGTCATTTATAGACGGCCCCTTATAGTAAGAGTAGAAGACTAAAATAGCTCATGTGAGTTAGAAGCAAACAACGACCTATCTTAAGGGTAGATCAAACAACGACCTATCTAAAGGGTAGATCAAACAACGACCTATCTTAAGGGTAGATCAAACAACGACATATCTTAAGGGTAGATCAAACAACGACATTTCTTAAGGGTAGATCAAACAACGGCCTATCTTAAGCGTAGATCAAACAACGACCTATCTTAAGGGTAGATCAAACAACGACCTATCTTAAGGGTAGATCAAACAACGGCCTATCTTAAGGGTAGATCAAATAAAGACCTATCTTAAGGGTAGATCAAACAACGACATATCTTAAGGGTAGATCAAACAACGACCTATCTTAAGGGTAGATCAAACAACGACCTATCTTAAGGGTAGATCAAACAACGACCTAGCTTAAGGGTAGATCAAATAAAGAACTATCTTAAGGGTAGATCAAACAACGACATATCTTAAGGATAGATCAAACAACCATCTATCTTAAGGGTAGATCAATCAACAACCTATCTTAAGGGTAGATCAAACAACGACCTATCTTAAGGAAAGATCAAACAACGACCTATCTTAAAGGTAGATCAAACAACGACCTATCTTAAGGGTAGATCAAACAACGACCTATCTTAAGGGTAGATCAAACAACGACCTATCTTAAGGGTAGATCAAACAACGACCTATATTAAGGGTAGATCAAACAACGACCTATATTAAGGGTAGATCCAACAAAGACCTATCTTAAGGGTACATCAAACAACGACCTATCTTAAGGGTAGATCAAATAAAGACCTCTAATATGTGTAGAAATGACCAAAATCTATTCTTGTTTCTTAACTAATTTTAACATATGCATTTTGCGCTTTTTTTTTACTGCCCTCAATGTAAACCATTCGATAAAAGTGTTAGTTAGTAGTATCTTTTAAGATACGTATGACCATTTTATATAACATTTTAAGTATCAACTCTTGTAGACTATGCAATACATATCTTATTTAATATAATAATTTTTAAGAGAAAATTCCCAATCCACTGACATGAGCTTGTTAAAATTGAACTTGTATTTATTTAGACTAGGAGAATCGAAATAATTCATTAACATTATATACCTAATTATAGGGATCGAGATCAAGTGACATAACACTTGAATAACATTTTACAAATCCCGAATGCAGCTTCTGCATATTGTGATTGCAACAGTAAGATAAGCGGATATGTAAAAGTTCATTTTTAAATTTTATGGTTCGTTTTAAATTCGAGATTAAACCAATGTTAAATTTTAATTTTTCCTTCGAATTTTATGTTTCTATACATTTTTAATTTTAGGCTTTTCATTAAAAAAATTTAAGTAACACCAAATAAATAATATTAAGAGCAACGAAAGTAAAACTTGCTTATTAATTGTCTTTTTATTTAAATAAAACATCGAAGAACATTAATCGCCCTGTTTGGTAGAAAGAAGTTTCGTAAAGAAGACTTTAATACAACCGCACTGGTGCTTGGTGGTGCATCGCTAACAAGAAAAGACAATTATTTCTTGATGTCAATATGGGGATATATACAACCAGCAGTTTGTTAGCTGTATGTCACTCTATCGATGTCAATATGGGGATATATACAACCAGAAGTTTGTTAGCTGTATGTCGCTCTTTAGATGTCAATATGGGGATATATACAACCAGAAGTTTGTTAGCTGTACGTCGCTCTGTATGTCAATATGGGGATATATACAACCAGCAGTTTGTTAGTTGTATGTCACTCTGTATGTCAATATGGGGATATATACAACCAGCTGTTTGTTAGCTGTATGTCACTCTATATGTCAATATGGGGATATATACAACCTGCAGTTTGTTAGCTGTATGTCACTTTATCGATGTCAATATGGGGATGTATACAACCAACAGTTTGTTAGCTGTATGTCACTCTTTAGATGTCAATATGGGGATATATACAACTAGCAGTTTGTTAGCTGTATGTCACTCTATCGATGTCAATATGGGGATATATACAACCAGCAGTTTGTTAGCTGTATGTCACTCTATCGATGTCAATATGGGGATATATACAACCAGCAGTTTTTTAGCTATATGTCACTCTTTAGATGTCAATATGGGGATATATAAAACCAGCAGTTTGTTAGCTGTATGTCACTCTATCGATGTCAATATGGGGATATATACAACCAGCAGTTTGTTAGCTGTATGTCACTCTATCACTGTCAATTTGGGGATATATACAACCAGCAGTTTGTTAGCTGTATGTCACTCTATCGATGTCAATATGGGGATATATACAACCAATAGTTTGTTAGCTGTATGTCGCTCTGTATGTCAACATGAGGATATATACAGCCAGCAGTTTGTTAGCTGTATGTCGCTCTGTATGTCAATATGGGGATACAAAAAACTAGCAGTTTGTTAGCTGTATGTCGCTCTGTATGTCAATATGGGGTTATATACAACCAGCAGTTTGTTAGCTGTATGTCGCTCTGTATGTCAATATGGGGTTATATACAACCTTACAAAGGACTAAAGTAAATACTTCCAATGATCCATTTAGGTCGTACTGTCCCTACAATATTTCATAAGACTCATACATCTTAAGTCGTTATGTCCCTACAATATTTCATAAGACGCATACAGCTTAAGTCGTTATGTCACTACAATATGTCATAAGACGCATATATCTTAAGTCGTTATGTCCCTACAATATGTCATAAGACTCATACATCTTAAGTCGTTATGTCCTTACAATATTTCATAATACTCATACCTCTTAAGTCGTTATGTCCCTACAATATTTCATAAGACTCATACATCTTTAGTCTTTATGTCCCTACAATTTTTCATAAGACTCATACATCTTAAGTCGTTATGTCCCTACAATATTTTGTAAGACTCATACATCTTAAGTCGTTATGTCCCTACAATATTTCATAAGACTCATACATCTTAAGTCGTTATGTCACTACAATATTTCATAAGTGTCAGGGGTATGAGAACCACTGCGTAATATTGCCTGGTCACGGGCTCATGTTTTTGACGTGTGAACGAATTCACGGGGGGAATTCACGTGTGACTGTTGTTCAGGCCACGCAAGGTCTGTCCAGGCCGACGGATATATAACTCGGGTGTCTCGATGTGTGGGGAAAATTAAGGGTTATGCTGCGGAGACCAGTGGCGTGTTGACAGACCACCGGGTGCGAGAACACGAGAAGAGCCGAACTGTTAGAGTTGGGTGTTGGCTGGCATGACTGTACGCCGGCATAGGTGATTACATAGATGTCAAGTGTACATGCATGTAAATAAAGGTTTCCTGTTCAAAAGGGACTTGAGTTGGCTTATTGTGAAACAGTTGTCGGTGTGTAAGCCTCGGGACCAAACCCTAGAAAACGATACCCGACATGGGGGCCCGTCCGGATACAGACCGTATTCGTCGTTGAAATCATCATCAAAGGGCAGGACTTAGAGAGCCAGATCATCGCTGACAACGAAAGCAAGATCATCGCTGGGCATTGAAAGGCGTCGGATACACGCCGTATCCGTCGTGAAGTCATCAAAGGGATGGACATCAAGAGCCAGATCGTCGCAAGAGCTGGGGGCAAAAGCAGAGACGGCAACCCAGCACAAAGTACCAGAGAGGAGTGGAGTCCGGACGAAGGAGCCACGGAGCCAGTGCCAGAAAGAGACCACATTACCCGGGAAAATCATCAAAGAGCCTGACAGCGAAAGACAGATCATCGCTGGGCATTGCAAGGCGTCTGATACACGCCGTATCCGTCGTGAAAATCATCAAAGAGCCTGACAGCGAAAGACATATCATCATCGCTGGGTATTGCAAGGCGTCGGATACACGCCGTATCCGTCGTGAAGTCATCAAAGGGCCGGATATCGAGAGCCAGATCGTCGCAAGAGCTGGGGGCAAAAGGAGAGACGGCTACCCAGCACAAAGTACCAGAGAGGAGTGGAGTCCGGACGAAGGAGCCGCGGAGCCAGTGCCAGAAAGAGACCACATTACCCGGGATATACAAGACCAGAAGCCAAAAAGAACTGTGCCGTTCGAGTAAAGACTATTGAGATTACTATTACAACAGGAACTTATATGTGTATGGACAACTATTGTTATTCTATGGATAAAATAGTGTAGTGTATTCAAAATTTTGTAAGTACGAAGTTAATTAATTAGCATATTATTGTCTTATGATAAAAAGGTGCATGCATTGTTAGATATCGCTGAGAATATATATTTAGAAACAATTTTTTCTTTTTGGGAAGCTGGAAACTAGGAAAAAAAATGGAGGATAGGAGTGCAATAATGACGGAGTTGAGAGAGATGGGGGTAAAATACTTAGGGTTAGAAGGAGAAAAACTAGATAAGTTCGTGTTAGAGGAGTGGAATAGACTGATAGAAGAGGAAGAAAAAGAAAGGGAAAGGGAACGCGAGGAAAGGGATGACATTATAAAGCAGCAGGAAAGGGATGACATTAGAAAGCAGCAGGAAAGGGAGGACATTAGAAAGCATGAGCTAGAAATGGGGAGAATAAGAAGAGAAAGAGAAGAAATTATGGAAAGTGCAATAGAGAAACCTAAAGATGCACTGAGTGAGCTAGAGGCAATAGGGTACTGCGCTCAAAGTAAATTAACGGCCTTAGCAAAAGAAGGCAAAGAACAAAATAGAAAACTTGATGACGATGAAATGGAGTTAAGGACTTTAAAAATGAAAATTGAACAAGTGAAGATTAACGTAGTTGAAAAGAATGAGTTGGTAAAAAAAACACAGAGAGAAGTAAACGATAGCATATTAGAAAATACAGATAGTGTAGAACTAGCTCTTAGTGAAGTTACATGTAACGCTACACTCAGTGAGGGAGACGATGCTGAAAAGTTGAGAAGGGGGATAGAAATAGAAAAAAATTATGACACAAAGTCAATGATAAAAGATTACGAAAATTGGAACATAGAAATTGAGAGAACTCTAACTAGTATAATGAAGGACACTGAACAAGAGTTAAAGAAGTCTGAAGTAGAGAAAGAGGAATTATTGGAGAGGTTACAAATTGAACTAGTAGAAAAAAAGAGAGAGAAGCGATATATGGACGAATTATTGGCTCAGAAAGAAGAGGACATTATTGAAATGTGGAGGATCGTTAAGGAAAAAGAAGAAATAAACTATGATTTAAGTATGAAATTGATAGTGAAAGAGGATGAAATTATGATATTAAAAGAAGCTGTTACTAATTAGAGTTTGCCATGGGATTATGATAAATATATATAATTGGAGTTATGATCATGATTTTTGAACTCTGGCTATGAATTTTTAGCAAATAAGTTTTGGAAGGCTGGAGACCTCGGACATTTTTTTTTATATGATGTTAGACTTGTCCGATAAGATTAATGATTTTGATGAAATGTGATTGGTGATGACTTTTTGTTGCTATCTCCATGAGATTCATGATTTGATGAAATGTGGGTTTTCATGACTTTTGTTGCTATTTCCATGAGATACATGATTTGATGAAATGTGGGTTTGGATGAATTTTTGTTGCTATTTCGATGATGTTCAAGATGAATTGTAAATTTGGGTATGGATGGATCGGAGATCCCCATAACACATGCGTCCTACGCACCATGGGGACATTAAATATACATGTGAAGTCCCTCTATGGTGACTCTAAAGATTCGTAGGGGAGCAATGACTGCTCCGAACAGGTCCCTCTATGGGGAATTTAAAGATACATAGGATGATTATATAAGAGCATGAAGTGCTCCAGTAGTAGGGTCCCATGAGAGTACAAGCACTATACGTTTTTCATTGATTGAATTGTGTGCTAAATTTGAAAATATATTTGTATTTTGTTTTTCCTTAACATTGTATATATTATTTATGTAAGTATAGTATATGTATTATATTAATGTATTGAGAGTAGTTCTTATGAAGAGTTGCCATGAGATTACAATAAATATATTATTAGAATTATGAACTTTGGACACTGCCTATGTATTCGCTGTGAGAATTTTGTAATGAAATATGATAATGTATTATGATGTGCAGTGATTCCATACCCTGACTATTTAAGTTTGATGTTGTAAATAAAAGATTCTACTGGGAGTAGAATCTAAGGAAAGAGGGGGGACATGTCAGGGGTATGAGAACCACTGCGTAATATTGCCTGGTCACGGGCTCATGTTTTTGACGTGTGAACGAATTCACGGGGGGAATTCACGTGTGAATGTTGTTCAGGCCACGCAAGGTCTGTCCAGGCCGACGGATATATAACTCGGGTGTCTCGATGTGTGGGGAGAACTAGGGGTTATGCTGCGGAGACCAGTGGCGTGTTGACAGATCACCGGGTGCGAGAACACGAGAAGAGCCGAACTGTTAGAGTTGCGTGTTGGCTGGCTGGACTGTACGCCGGCATAGGTGATTACATAGATGTCAAGTGTACATGCATGTAAATAAAGGTTTGCTGTTCAAAAGGGACTTCAGTTGGCTTATTGTGAAACAGTTGTCGGTGTGTAAGCCTCGGGACCAAACCCTAGAAAACGATACCCGACAATAAGACTCATACATCTTAAGTCGTTATGTCCCTACAATATTTCATAAGACTCATACATCTTAAGTCGTTATTTCCCTACAATATTTCATAAGACTTAATTATCTTAAGTCGTTATGTCACTACAATATGTCATAAGACTCATACATCTTAAGTCGTTATGTTCTTACAATATTTCATAAGACTCATACATCATAAGTCGTTATGTCCCTATAATATTTTATAAGACTCATACATCTTAAGTCGTACTTCCCATTAGTCTAAACCTCCACATGTCGAATTAATGGTTATGTCCCTACAATATTTTATAAGACTCACGTTGTCGGTGGTGTTGGTATTTTAAAGCTAAGTCAGAGTCTTTCATAGGAAACATCAAACATCACATGTTCTTCCTGTCAAGCCATTTGTGGCCTGACTCACTGTTTATTCTATTATCTTCATGTCAAGCCATTTGTGGCCTGACTCACTGTTTATTCTATTATCTTCATGTCAAGCCATTGTGTTGCGTGACTCGCTGTTTATTCTATTATCTTCATGTCAACCCATTGTGTGGCGTGACTCACTGTTTATTCTATTATCTTCATGTCAAGCCATTGTGTGGCGTGACTCGCTGTTTATTCTTTTATCTTAATGTCAAGCCATTTTGTGGCTTGACGCACTGTTTATTCTATTATCTTCCACAAAAAATGGGGGGGGGGGGGGGGGGGGGTTNGGGGGGTTAGTGTTGAATTCAGCTTTTGAGCGAACGGAACAAAGAACCGGATGTTATTGTGTTATTAAATTAAATGGATTTTTTTTTAATTGCAACTCATATACTCCGTCTATAGGATTTGCCGACCCCAACCCAAGCTCAACTCATATACTCCGTCTATTTGATTTTCCGATCCCAACCCAAGCTATGCTCATATACTCCGTCTATATGATTTGCCGACCCCAACCCCAGCTCAACTCATATACTCCGTCTATATGATTTGCCGACCCCAACCCCAGCTCAACTCATATACTCCATCTATATGATTTTCCGATCCCAAACCAAGCTATGCTCATATACTCCGTCTATATGATTTGCCGACCCCAACACCAGCTCAACTAATATACTCCGTCTATATGATTTGCCGACCCCAACCCCAGCTCAACTTATATACTCCATCTATATTATTTGCCGACCCCAACCCCAGCTCAACTCATATACTCCGTCTATATGATTTGCAGACCCCAATCCCACCTCAACTCATATACTCCGTCCATATGATTTGCCGACCCCAACCCCAGCTCAACTCATATACTCCGTCTATATGATTTGCCGACCCCAACCCCAGCTCAACTCTATACTCCGTCCATATGATTTGCCGACCCCAACCCCAGCTCAACTCATATACTCCGTCTCTATGATTTGCCGACCCCAATCCCACCTCAACTCATATACTCCGTCCATATGATTTGCCGACCCCAACCCCAGCTCAACTCCTATACTCCGTCTATATGATTTGCCGACCCCAACCCCAGCTCAACTCATATACTCCGTCTATATGATTTGCCGACCCCAACCCCAGCTCAACTCATATACTCCGTCTATATAATTTGACGACCCCAACCCCAGCTCAACTCATGTACTCCGTCTATATGATTTGCTGACCCCAACCCAACTCATATACTCCTTCTATATGATTAGCCGACCCCTACCTTAGCTCAACTCATATACTCCGTCTATATGATTTGCCGACCCCAAACTTAGCTCAACTCATGTACTCCGTCTATATCATTTGCCGACCCCAACCCTAGCTCAACTCATATACTCCGTTTATATGATTTGCCGACCCCAACCCCAGCTCAACTCATATACTCCGTCTATATGATTTGCCTACCCCAACCCCAGCTCAACTCATATACTCCGTCTATATTATTTGCCGACTCATATACTCCGTCTATATGATTTGCCGACCCCAATCCCAGCTCAACTCATATACTCCGTCTATATGATTTGCCGACCCCAACCCCAGCTCAACTCATATACTCCGTCTATATGATTTGCCGACCGCAACCCCAGCTCAACTCATATACTCCGTCTATATGATTTGCCGACCCCAACCCCAGCTCAACTCATATACTCCGTCTATATGATTTACCGATCCCGACCCCAGCTCTACTCTCCCTAGTCCTAGTTTCCACAGCAGAAAAAACCAAAAAAAAAAAAAATTAATATTAGCAAAAACAAAACATTTATCTTTTCTGGTGAATGCTTCTATTATTTCTAAAAAAAGTTTATTCTCAAATTTAGCTTATTTCATGTGTCCCTCGCCCAATACAATGTTCCCTTTGTACGTATAAATTTTTGTACGGTTAATTTCCTTTTCTATGCATAAATCTAAAAACACATATCTATTTAAAAGAAAAATTATAATCAAATAAAAATATTTGGGTTTCCCTTGTTTGCTAATGAAAGTATTTAGTCTGCACTTGCGTTGTTTAGTATCATTCTTTCAAGATGACGTAAAACAATTTTTTGTAACATATGGAGTCTTTGGTATCTACTTTTGTAGAGAACAAAGGCAAGTATATTATAAAATTTATGTCACCTTTAAGTAATTTCTTAAAGAATTGTAACATAAAAAAGTTCATTAAACTTGTTGAAAATGGGCTGAAGTTTTATCTTGGGTGGAGACAACAAACCATTCATGACATTATATCCCTATTTAAAGGGATCGAGATCATGTGTCATAGCACTTGAATGAAATAGACTTGTTTTCTTATCAGAAAACCTTTTCAGGAAATATAATTATTCCTTAAAATAGTAAGGTAAGCATATTTGTTAAAGTAATTAATATAATACTATAATTCTTTTACATTCTTTATAAATACAATTTTAAAATATATTTTGTCATTTAATATTGAATGTTTCTATATATTCCGTAGTTACGTCAATTTAAACACTTAAAAGTAACACAAAGTAATAAAAGTATTTAATATTAATAGTCAATTTTAAATTTTAAATAAATTATTATTTGTTGAGAAAAACAAATGTCTAATTATTCTTAGATCCACTTAGTATGTTTGATCAAAATAATTCACTTTAATGTTCATCGTAAAAAATGTGCGGTGCTTTATGGTGCATCAATAACGCAAAAAAAACAATTGCAATCGGCATTTTTTAATAACATCAAAAAATGCGACATTTAACTTAAGTTTCTGAAAATCTTATAACAAAATAAAGAACATCAAAACATAAATTTCCCTTACATAATTTAAACAAAAGAAACTAAGATAGTTGAAACAACGAACAATAACTATAAATAAATGAATAACAACAATATTATAAAGGTAAAAATAAATATGAACTAGGTTCTTTTACTGTATTAGTTGTTGTTTTTTTTAAATATGAAAATAGTTATTTCTAAATGACTTTATTACTTTTGTGTTTTCAGCTATTCTTAACAACTTAAATGTAGGCAATAATTATGTAATTTAAAAATATAAAATTATTTAAAGCTGTTTAAAAGCTTTTTATTTATAATAAAGAAATAAAGGGCTTATAATAATCACAAGCTTCACTTTGAATATATACTGTAATGTTTATATCAAATAACAATGATTACTACTTTGTGTGTTTGCTCAATTTCAACGAGTTTTTTTTTCTATGTCAGTATTATCATTATGGATTCCCACCTCGCATGAACTACTGTCATTATACCTCAAACTATTTCATAACTTCTGTTTGCTATGATTAAGGCCACACTAAAGATTGGTATTCCATATTAACCATTGCATTGTTGAATCCGTCCTGATAACTGATGATCTTTCATCAGATCACTTTTATATTACTTGCGGCCTTTATGTAGTTTTATTTTACGTTTTGTTAATGGTACTTTTTGGCTTTTCCGTCTCAAAAAGTTGCTCCCCAGCCTCACACCCTTATCGGCGATTGGGGAACGCTCAAAAATTTTAACCTACACACCATAATTAATACATTGACGGAATCAGCAAATAAAATTATATTTATTCCACACTCTTAAATAAGTTTATTCTCACATTTTACTTATTGCTAGTGTACCTCGCCACGTCCAATGTTTCTTTAGTACTTATTAAGTTCTGTACAACTATCTTCATCTTGTGTGAGCAGAACGAGAAGCGATATTTTTGCTGATACAGTAAAGTAAACATGTATGTTTATAAAAATATTTATACAAAATTGTATGGTTTGTTTTAAATTCGTAATAAATATTATTTTAAAATCTTTGTTGTAATTTTAATTTTTTATTTAAATAAATGTTCATATTTCTTTTTTTTAAAAGAGCTAAAAAAGAAGTCATTGACAATAAGAGTTCCTGAAATTCATTTTATATATTTTAAAATGATGCTTGTATTAAAAAAAGAGTCTCATCATTATCGTCCAAAATAAGCAGAGTAGAGAAAAAATGATCTAGGGCTGCGGAAATTACTGATTAAATTCTCGATTAATCGGAAAATTATTTATCGATTAAAAATATTTTAATCGATAAAATAGTGATTAAAAATAGAAACAAAAATTGTTTGTATAAATAAATAAATAAAAATAGTTTTTATTTTACCCTTATTTTTTTAAGTACAAACTTCTCCGTTAAGGGAATTCAGAAAGAGTATACTTTAAAATAAATTGTTTTACTAGGACAATGATATTTTTAAAAAAACATTCTTTTTAACTATTTAACAATAACAAAATTGTAATTCATTGACATTATATTGAGCTAGATTCTACTTATTTTTAAAGGGTTCTACGTTTGACATTATTTCTACCGCGGCGGGACCGTGTTGATCTACGAACAGTAGTCACGAAGCCAAACTGGACGCGATCCACAGGGATTTGAAGGAAGTACGCCTTCGACTAGCTAAGAGAAAGAATATCCCGGCTGTCGTGATCTTCACCGATTCCCGGTTTTCGCTCGAAACCTTGAGTCGGAGCTCTCTGGAGGCCAATATAGTAAGTGCCATTCTGGATACAGTAGGTGACATTCTGGCATGTGGCGGCAGAGTAGTCCTACAGTTCATGGCCGGACACTGCAGAACGGCCCAATCAGACAGGGTCGACGCACTGGCCAGGGCAGGCGCAGCTCAGCCAGCCCCAACCCGATAAGCCCTTGACCCAACTGGGGGTCAAGTCGTGGCTAAAAGACCATTTCCGAGAGAAATGGCTTGAGGGCTGGGGAAATGGGAATACGGCCAGAAAGGTAGACCAGAAACTGCCGCGACCTAGCAAAAGCGATGCCTGGTGGAAACTTGATCGTAGTAGTCAGTCTCTCATAACTAGAATGAGAACAGACCATTGTCCCATAAGAAGCTACCTATAAAAGTTTGACAATAGAAGGGAACTGGCCTGTCGGTTGTGCTGCTGCCCTGAGGAGACGGTGGCCCGGGTGCTAGAGAGTTGCCCCGAGTTGGACGGGGCTTTAGATGGTGAAGTTGCAATACCTGCAGAGGACTACCTCTACGGCGACGCCCGAATGTTGAGGCTCGCCTGCGAAAAATTGAACCGGGTTTTCAGAGCCTAACGGCTCAACACAACAGAGAATGTACATTCATTAGTTAAGTGCGGAGGTAAATGTGTCTCTGAGATATGTCTGCAGTCAGAAAGATTTAAATTGTTCATTTAAATCTCTCTGCTGAATCCTTTCGTTTATTGCATTGTGTTTTGAAATGTGGTTGTACATGGTTATCAAGAAGAGGATAGTTGCCTAGTGACGTCACGCCAATGTGATCAGGTGGCTGTGAAATTAGTGTGAACATACCGATACCGTCATAAGTGGGTACCAGAAAGTCATCACGTGAGAGGCCTCGTAATGCCATTGACTGCACAAGTTCTGTTATATAGACAAACATTGACCAGGATTTTAAACTCGAGGACAGGTTTTCGGAAGTAAATAATGAGAGAGGTGGAAAGTGTTTCAGACATGGCAATACTTTCTGCCTCGCTACCAGAGACTCATAAATTATTCATGTACTCAGCGTATGGTTGATGAGGTTTTATGACTACTTTACCGTTACAGAAAACAACAAAAAGCACGTAACATAAGTTATGACAATGTTAACAAACATAGTTTACAACCATATTGTGAAGTAAAAGAGCAACAGTTTTTTCAATGATATTTTCAAGAAATTTTTGACCTATAGAGACAGTTACGTGATGCAGGTATTGGTATAAAATTTAATTATGTGTTTTTGCCATGAAATTATACTCGAAGCGGTAGCCAGGTTTGCACAAAAATGTGGATGTGGTTGGGAGAAAACAAATTGCATCACGAAGAAAGCACAAACGACAGAAAAGAACTTTCACCTGATGCGAGCAAAAGTATTACAAAAAATTAAGTGTTTTTTCCGTGAAATATTTTTACCAATGGAATTCTCTTCCATTACACATCTGTAGTATTTCAACTGCTATGTCATTCAAGACTGCACATAAGACACATCTTTTTTTTTTAAAATTTCAAAATGAATAAAACAACATTTCTTTAAATATTAGCGTTGCTGATGTATAACGTATTGTCATTTATGTGGTTAGTATGATATGAATGTTTATTTTTATTGATATATGATGTATTGCTATTTCACTGTAAAGCGCTGTGAGCCTGGCTCCTTGCTGGGATACAGCGCTATATAAATTATCATTTTATTATTTTTATTGAAGTCTATGAAGACATGAAAGAGGTCCTTCTGGTGTCGCATATGTTTTTCACAAAGCACTCGCAAGTTGAAGATCTGCTCTGTTGTGCTCCTTCCTGCTCTGAAGCCTGCTTGTTCTTCAGCAATGATATGCTCTGCTTGTGGTTTTAGTCTGTTTAGTATTACCATGAGCATGACTTTGCTGGGGTGACTAATCAGGCTAATTATACGGTATTTCTGACACAATTGTAGATTGCCCTTCTTTGGGAGCGTTATAACCAGCGATTGAGTCCTGGATGTTGGCCATTCTCCTGTCTTCCAGATCTTGTTGCACATGCTAGTTATAATGTTTATTATTGACAGAGTGTGGCATGCAGCACTGTGGGCAACCATGCACAAGTACAATATTAATGCCAACCTCATTACTGTGATCAAGAACCTATACAACAAAGCATCCAGCGCAGTACTCTACAACAGCAAGCTGGGAGATTGGTTCAAGACCACTGTTGGTGTCAGGCAAGGATGTTTACTCTCCCCCATCCTCTTCAACCTCTTCCTGGAAAGAATTATGACTGATGTGCTCGAAAACCATGTCGGAACGGTCAGCATCGGAGGAAGAATTATAACTAACTTACGCTTCGCCGATGACATAGACGGCCTAGCTGGCAGCGAGGACGAACTAAAAGAATTCCTTTCAAAGGTAGAGAAGACGTCGAAGGTCTAAGGCATGGAAATTAGTGCAGAAAAGACCAAGGTAATGGCAAACAAGAATTTCACAAGTGAAATACGGATAAATGGTCAAAAACTCGAGGAGGTCCCTACCTTCAAATATCTAGGGGCTGTAATATCCGATGAAGGCTCAAAGCCAGAAATTCTTGCCAGAACGGCCCAAACAACTGCAGCACTAAGCAAACTGAAAAACATCTGGCAAAGCAAGAAGCTCTCCCTGAGATCAAGATTCGACTAATGCGCTCTCTGGCGATGTCAGTCTTCTTTTATGGTTGTGAGGCTTGGACGCTCACCGCTGACCTCCAAAAAAAGAATTAGTGCGTTTGAGATGAGATGTTTTCGAGAGGTATTAAACATCTCCTACACGGCGCACATCACGAACGAAGCGGTCCGCAACAAAATAAGTGCTATCATTGGCCCTTACGAGGACTTTCTCACCTAAATTAAAAAGAGGAAACTACGATGGTACGGACACGTGTCAAGATTTGGAGGTCTCTCAAAGACGATATTGCAAGGCACAGTCCAGGGAAGAAGAAAAAGAGGCAGACCAAGGAAGAGTTGGGAGGACAATATCAAAGAGTGGACCGGCCTTTCATTTAGCGATTCCCAGAAGGCAGCTCAGAACCGTGACACTTGGCATGAGTTAGAGCGCAGCTCAAAATGGTGCCACAACGACCCAGCGTCGGGTTAAGGGACAGTTCAGTTCAGTATTATTATTATTAAAGTTATTGTCTATTCACAAAGAAAGGAGTTAAAGTGCGGGCATAAAAATAAATATTTCTTTAAAATTGAAAACGATGTCTTGCTGGGTTTGAGCCCAGGGACTTCCCACGTGTAAGATGGATATAAAAACCACTTCACTACCAAATGCATGTCATTAAGTAAAGGAACTATAACATTGAATTTAAGATGCATTGTTGGTCTCGATGAACCCCACGTCCGGTCAACACCTATGCTTGCCAACCTCACACTAATTTTCGGTGGTCGACCTTTAGCAAAGTTCATCCATCAGGCTTATTAGCACATATTTGTTTAAGAGAAATATAGAGAGTTGGCTTGTGTGCGTGGGGTACCGCATGGTTGGGTGATGTAGATAAGACACTTGCTCGAACTCCATGTTTGGACCAATAAGGTGATTTAACGTACCGGCACGTCAAATGGTAATATTCAAAGTTTCATGGGTAATGGAGGGCTTCCGCCGGCTTCTTACTCTATGCACCAAGACAAACCTCGTGACTTGTGACCTTAAATAAACGAGAATCTCTAGAACAACCTACCATAAACCCCTGAGCCACTTGATCTGTTAGTTTAAGGTCTAGAGCACATGATAACAAAGTGTGTTGTTTTTATACACATGGAGACCAACCATAACAGTATGTAGTAATGACTGCTTGATTTTATCTGATAACATGTCTTTTCCGTCATGAAATGTCGCCTCGGTAATAAGATCACGTATCTGTGTAAATATGTCTTTGCTGCAATATTCAAACAAAGCATAGCATTTTCATTTCTAAATACAAGTATGTCCTAGAGTTCTTTATAAATATTCTAGGGCATGTATTAAAACCTGATGCGATAAATAAAATAGCGTTCAATTCCTATAACTTACATAATATCTCCTCTGGTCTTTGTGTAGGAGTTTTTATTACCGCTATTGCTGAACCGGCTTTAAAGTTTTGAAATCCGACCGGATTTGTAAAATAGCCGGATTCCAAATTTATTGGAGTTAGAGTCCTGATCAAATACATTCCTAATATTATCTATATATATCAATCAACATACTTTGATGATGAATTCAATTTGATAATTATTAAAAAGCCATTATTGCCATTATGCCACTCGTCTCCTGGCGGTGTCAAGATGAATCCTCCATAAAATCTTGCGTTTATCTGGAGATGTATGCAGAACAAGTCAGACAGCTTGCCACCAAGTTTTTATCAGCCAATAAATATGTAAACATATATCCATTTTTATTTTTATGAGGCGTATATAAAATTGTTATATTCAAAATACCATAATTAACTGTGGATTTTGCATGTATATTACCAACAAAATGTAAACAATAGAATTATAGAAAGTAAATGGAAAAATTGTAAAGAGGGTATGCGTTAGCCCGATAGGACTTAACTAAACGGTGAACGTTTAACAAATAGCCTTCCTCAACGAACCAACAATACACAAATGAAGCATAATAAACAGTATATATAACATAGAGCACTGGTCCCGACTGCAATGGACATATTCCTTTCTGTTAGCCATACTAACGTGTTTGATAAGTATTGATCTTTATTTGTCTATCTGATAGCATTGACAAAGCAACTAATCTCATACTATGAACGTGTAATTTGTACCAGTCAAAGAGGGAATCTTTATCTGAAGATAGAAGAAGCAGAATTTTTTTTTCTGTTTGTGTCTTATTTTGTCTACTAGATTTTATTTCTATAACAGGAATAAAAATTCACTGCCATTGATCTGTTAATTCCCCTTTCAACATATTGCGCTCTTAAAGAAGATTAGATTGTAGCTGCCGTTTACAATTTTGAGATCACATAGTTTTGATACCGAATGCCACCCATGATTATGTGGATCATATTTGAAATTAAATATATCCCCCCCCCATGAGCCAAAGGTTATATTTATATAGGTCAAGTGTTGCATGACCACACGAGCCAAGGGAGAGACCTTCTTGTGGTAATTACAAATCTTTGTCTGGGCTGTCATTGCTCCATCGAAACACTTCAAAATATAGTTATGTAATATATTTGTTTCATATGCAAAGATATGTATATACAAAGAGAGAGAGAGAGAGAAAGTGTGTGTGTGTGTGTGAGAGAGAGTGAGAGAGAGAGAGAAAATGTGTGTGTGTGAGAGAGAGTGAGAGAGAGAGAGAAAATGTGTGTGTGTGAGAGAGAGAGAGAGAAAGTGTGTGTGTGTGTGAGAGAGAGTGAGAGAGAGAGAGAGAAAATGTGTGTGTGTGAGAGACAGAGAGAGAGAGAGAGAAAGTGTGTATGTGTGTGTGAGAGAGAGTGAGAGAGAGAGAGAAAGTGTGTGTGTGAGAGAGAGTGAGAGAGAGAGAGAAAATGTGTGTGTGTGAGAGAGAGCGAGAGAGAGAGAGAGAAAGTGTGTGTGTGTGAGAGAGAGAGAGAGAGAAAGTGTGTGTGTGAAAGAGAGAGAGAGAGAGAGAGAGAGAATGAGAAATAAAAAGAGAAAAGGAGAAGCGAAGAATTTATCTGAATGACTGTTATAAAAGTTAATTCATTAATTTCTCAGTGCAGTAACAACACTAGAGTGATTCGATGGTGCCAAACGTCTCCAGTTACACCATGACACGCGGTGAAACCAAGGTGTAAAATTATGTATGCTCCAGTGATTTCCCACTAGCAGACTCTGAGGAGGTCAATGGAGTAAGTTGTGAAGGGGTGACACCATGACTGAGCTATACTAACCTAGTGACCACTCTGGGAATATTCATTCCAAATTGATTAATTTAAGAAAATGTTTGAGAACACTTGATTTCCATTCATTAGAATTTAAAGTTAAAAATAAAAGAAATGATAAATTAAAATATTTTTTTCTCTCAAATTAGGATCACATAAGAAAGTCTTAATTTTTTTTAAATAAATTTATTTTTATTATTTTTGTTATAAAAATGTTTGAACAGTACAAACATTTTTATGTTTGTAAATGCTTTAATCAATTATTTCATACTGAAATAAAAAATTTCCGCATTGAATTTGATAACATCCTAAATAAAAATATAGATGCCTTTCTTTATGTAAAAAATATGGACACACGTTTAAATAACACAATTGAGAGATGACTGTTTCCGTTTTTGGATTTCATTTAGCCGTATCTTTTTATGGCCTCGTACAGTAATCTCAAACTTGTTTTGTTACAGAAAAACTTGTAGAATGTATACCGCTGTTGTTAATGACATAGGAACGGCTTAATATACATTTAAAACTTTAACACAGTTTCTCCGTAACTTATAATTTCATCTCTTAATTTCACTAATCTTTGAGTATTACTATCGACCATAAAATGGTTTATATAATTCAGCCTTATTGATGTTGCATTTTAAAAACTGACAACTGTCATTGTTGTTGATATTGTGATGTATGTCATTGATAACTATCCATGTCGTTAATATTATCATAATCTTGACTGGCAGTTGCCACTGATGAGGCTGTTGTTTATGGCTTGACTTAAACGACAAACGTAAGATGCGACACAATCTTCTTTAACAAAACCAATAACAGAAAGTTTATTGTGTTCATTTTAATTCATTAATTTCAACATATAAATCATATGAAACATAAATTATCCCAAAATTAGAGAATAAACGAAGTTCAGTAACAAAACTTTAAACATATTTGCATGATGTACGAACTAGTCCTGTAATCCATTAAAAAAATGATATACAAATAATTAACAGAGACTGAAGTGGAATCTTAATCAGGGTAAACAATATTCATGTTCAGTTAATTTATTTTACTATTTACCTCTTCATTTTAATTTTTTGTATTTTCATTTAACGCTAATCCTACAATATTTTTTTTTTATTAAAAAAAAATTATTATTTACTTAATGTTCCCGAAATACTCGATAAAACTAAACCAATGTTTAAAATAATACCCCTTGCACGCAATCCTAAAACCAACATTTTAATTATGTCTCATGTATAAAGGATTTATAAGTTACAGTAAAACAACTATTACAGTCTGCCATCTAAATTTTTGATAGTTTTGATCACGCTAAAAGATTTATAAGCATATGTTTAATCTAATGCGCAGTTTTCCCTATGGCATAGCAAAGCAGGGACATTGGGGGAAATGCCCCGGGCGGCACTAGGCCAGGGGCGGCAATTTCCTGGTCGTTAATTAGTGTCTAAAAACGAATTATTAGAATGTTCAGTATTTTATCAAAATAAAAGAAAATAAATTACAAAATTAGTAACAAAAATAAAAGATACTTCATATGGCTTGTGAGCCTTTCAAACGTCAAGACTTCAAACTCCATATTGGATATAAATTCTGATACGTACGCTACTGCCCTGAAAAGTACTAAATTTGTATGATAACGTAACACTGAAGTAGTGGTAGCTTAAATGGTTCTAAAAATTTGGCATTCGCTTCTGTTGTAAAATCAAAACTTATTGTACATGAAACACGAGCCAAGCTCGGGCGGCACATTTTATTTAAAGGGCTGGGGTGGCTAACACCTCTACATTAGCTTTTAAAAAAAACATTGAATTAAAGTTTATTAAAATAAAATCAAAGATAAACAAATTCAAAGAAATAAAGGAACTATATTATATACGTTAACATATACGTTAACATAATGCCAGAACTTCAAACTCCCTTATGAACCTTAAGTCTTCGGACGCCGATGCTATTTAAGTGGAAAACAAATGGGTTGAATTAGTGTACGAATATATTAATATGGTTCAAAACTCTGTAAATTATTCAAATTTGATTTTAACTTAAATAAATTACTGGAAAATAGTGTTGTCGTACTTACATGGTTTTTCTACCAAAACAGTATTAATTTTATTTTAATTCCTTTTGATTTCAGGCATAAACAAAAATTAGGAACAAAATAGTTTATATAATGATATTTAAAGTTAACACGTATATATCCAAACACAGCCAAACAAGTGCTTAACATTTCTCCTTTTTTTATGTTGTTATATTTTTTTAATACTTTTTTTTAAATTGGAAAGCATCAGAAAAGGGATTAAAAAAAAAGAATCGACAAAGAAAACAATATGTTGTGAAAGGAAAAAAACCCAAGTGGCAGGACGTTTTTGTTAAAATGTTTGACATTATTAATGCCTGGCAAAAGCAACTATGTTTTTTTTTTAGTCACGGAGAGGACAATACTATTGCAAATAAAAGGCAATATTCCGGAATACCAATGAATTTGCTTGCCAAGTACGATCGAGCACTCTCAGAACATTATATGAGAAAAAAAAAGGTTTTAAAAAAGTTTCATCTAAAACTCAAACCGAGCTCATAGCATTTTTTTAGAGATATAGATCGCCAAAATCATGCATTTGAGGAATAAAATACCCAATTTGTTTGTTGTTTTTTTTTTTTTGTATTCGATAGTTTTTCATATAATTTACATAATCACCAAACTAGTCCAGTTATGGGATATGTAATGATCGGTTGAAAATAAAGAAGTAGACATCGTAGAATCTTTAAAATATTTCACTGAAGTAAAAGCGAATCTGCTTATATATCTGAAATGATTTTTAATAATTGACGATCTTAAAATAATATACTGCAGAGGATCATCATGTATTAGTACTTCTTTTTTTTTGGCTGGAAAGTATGAAGATGATTAAGAAAGACGCAATAAAACTATCACAGTAAACTTTTTTCTCAAATAGTTCATTTAATATAATATGTTTACATCATAATCCAACTGAAACGAATTATCTATTTTAGAACTCTAGAACGTTGTTACGCATTCTTATTCATGCCCATAATCATTTGAAATATCTACTTTTAAAAACTAGGCTTCAAAATACAAAATAATGAATATACCCTAGAGCAATTTGAAATTATTTTGAAAAACTTTTTTTAAAAATTACAGAGTCAGAAAGGAAAAGCTCATCAGACCAACAGACACCGGCACTTTACTAGTTACAATAAATTCTTTTTGTTTTCGAATCTATGTCAAAAATGCTCGAAATATTTTATAAATGCATAGTCCAGAAAAAATGCTAAATAGAAGATGCTCACAGAGAAATTACTGGGATACTTGAGGATGCTTTGAAATTTGATAACATTTTATGTGGAGACCCAATCATTTCAATTGAATCTTCAAGTTACAGTATTAGGTAGCAAATTTTTGGTGATCCAAAATAGGTAGCAATGCTATTAGAAAAACAGTTGAGAGAAAAGCTATAATATACATAAGATGAGATTACTGTAGAAATTTATGTCAGATTTTGGCAGGTATGTAGAATTTATAAAACTTATAAAATTTTTGTACACCAGGCGATCTGCTTGACTTTCAAATGTTGCATTTAAATTAGAGTATTCAAATGAAATTGTCAAACAAAGACTTTTTAATGCCACGGGTAAAAAAGGACTTAATGAATTGAAGACCACCTGATCTATACAAGTTTATTAAGACTCCAATTTACCTTGCCTAAAATAATATAATTAATTTGAACCTTGCCTACAAGAGTCTTAATTAAGTAATGTAAAGTCTTAAAATAGCTTCTCCAAAACTAAGTTAGTTAAATATTAATTACAATCAAGAATCTATAACCATTAGAAAATGTACGCCCGAAACATTCTGATCCATCGCTTTTTCAATTTTGACAATTGAAGATGGCAAGGCTGAAATTATTTATACAAAAAAGACGGTGCAATCAGGAAAAACAGAAACTTTAAATTTTATTTTTAAAAAAATAAAAGCTTGTCTTCTTATCTCTATTACAGTGTAGGTATTACTTACTACTAACCACAATCTTTATTTTACAGCCTTAACATATATTTCGGAAGGAGGGCGGCAAATTTTGTTTCTGCCCCGGTGGCACATACCCACGCTACGCCGCTGTTTCCCTCTTGTCTTTGGGCTTCTATATTAGTTAACTTTAAAACAAAAGTTTTATAGTCATTTTTGTTTCCCTTTTCTTACTTGTTTCCACAATAATAATCACAATCTAAAATAAATTTACCGAGATACTTAAATTTCTCTTTATATCCGTCAAGTATGACTTTGGTGGGGACTTCCCATAAATTATTACAAAGCATGGTGATTAAATATGTTTTTGTTTGAAAAAAGGCAATCTTGAAAACGGTTATCTAGCTTGGGCGCATCTTGATTTTTTTAGTTTCTAAGAAACATGTACTACTAAATATTAATAATACAAAATACACCTTTAAAGAATACTTTCCGATTGTTAAAAAAAGCCCACACCAGTCAAACTCTATGATGTGAGACATGGAATGGTTATTTAAACTTGCTGATATACATAAATAGAAAACAACACTACAATAGCTTAGCGTCTGCAAGTAAACAATTACATTTCAATAGTTCTTTATAATTATTAAATAGTAGGCATTTTTAATCCAGTTCATTCATAAAACCAAATTGTCTGCATGTAAAAAACAATAATGGATACGTTTCTACTTAGTTATATCATAAAGATAAAAACGTAAAAATGGGAGTATATTAGTAACATATATAAGAAAAAATAAAATTGAATGATTCTAAGGCTTCATTTACATTAATCAGTTGACATATAAGTTATTTTGAACTTTATACTTCAAAACTGAATTCCTCCTATTAATTATATTAGTGTTAACCTTTTAAAATGTAGGCCACAATTTGGCTCACCATTTTTGTTTAATTAAAAAAAAAAAGATAGGATTAGAGAAATCTTATAACATTATGATGTATTTTTTATTAAGATAATCTGAAAAAATAACTCTTTTGGACAAGGATAATAATAAAACATAACAATAAATTAATTTTAAGAAATAATTTACGCTTACTTTTACACTTCAATTTTAAGTAATTCTTTGTGAATTTTCATGGGAACGCATTGAGAATCCTTTCTAATCAAAGGGACTATTTTTATTTTATCAAATGGTGTCAATTGAAGTAGTGTTTTATCAGAAAGACCCGTGACTTGATTAACAAACAAGAACAGAACTTTCCCATGTGTTACAGCTCCAACGATAGGTGAATCTGTCAGCTCAGTACTGAAGACACTCTCTTCTTTTGTAACACTCAGCGAGTTGTCACTTCTAGGTGTCACTTGGAGTAGGAGACCTTGTTCCGTCAGCAAATACGCTTCATGTTTATTATCGTCAGGGTAGTAAAAAGTTTGTACTTGCGTTAGGTTTGGTTTTGAATTGCAAACCCAATTTCTGTCGTTACTAGACATCCATGTGATTGTGCTTAGGTACGTTATATTTAATATTAAAACATTTTTCATCATCATTTGTCTCATCCAAGGTTGAACTTCATTTTCATAAGACGATTTTGATTTACGTTTGTGAGTATAGCTTGGATTAGGTACATCTACGTATTCTCTTTTTTCACCCTCTGTTGTGTGAGAAATAATTAAATTGTTTTCAAAAATACTGAAACACATGGCAGTATTTTGTAAGTTGTAAACACAAACCCACACCGAGTTGTCAAGATATTTTGTATTCAATCTACAAACCTGACTCTGACAAATACAATAAATGTAACTGTCAGTAAACATAAATGAATTACTTCCCTCTGGTACTTCGGTGAAGCTCTCCCATTGGTCTTTTTTATTGAATCTAAAAATACTGCTCACATCTTTTTCACAATATGTCTGACTTAACAGAATATAAAGATGATTTTTGAAAGAATACACATCTTTCATTGATCCGTCTTTAGGCAGGCCACTGCGAGGAAGTGAATACGTTTTATTTGTGTCTAACACGTAGGCCAGAATTGCTCTAAAAGATGTTTGTAAATAAACTACAACAGGAATCATGTCGTCACAGTGATGGCCTTCGGACGAGGCAACTGAAACTAAACAAGAGCTATCATCTGTGACAGGTCTCTCTTTCACCACAATCGTCTTGTCTCTTCCGGCATCCTTCCGTCTCGCGAGACGATGGTGCATCACCGTTGGGTTGGGTTGCATTTCCTCGAGTGACTGTGCAGTCCTATCCTTGAGTGACAGTCTTTGCCACAGTTTTTACACACGAGTTCTGTGCTTCCAAATGTTTTGGCCTTTCTCCTAGCTCTTCTGTCTGCAGCCTCCTCCATTCTTCGCTCCTCGGCTACTATGACGCCCTCTTTGACAACTGTGCGCCACGTAGATCAGTCTTCTGCCTTACACTCCCAGTCACTTGTATGTATTTTGGCTGCTTTCATGTCCCTTTGACAGACATCTTTAAATCGCAAGCGTGGGCGACCTGTTTTCCTCTTTCCTGAAGCAAGTTCACCATATAGGAGGTCCTTCGGGATGCGGCCGGGGCTCATTCTTTTGACATGTCCTAGCCACCTCAGGCGTCTTTCACTAAGAATTGAGAACATGCTTTGGGTATTGACACGCGTTAGTACCTCACTATTAGGCACTTTTTCTTGCCATTTAATACCAAGGATGCGGCGCAAGCATCTCAAATGGAAGCTGTTAAGCTTACGCTCTTGTGATGTATAAGTGGTCCAAGTCTCGCTCCCATATAGTAGTGTACTGATGACACAGGCTCGATAGACGCACAGTTTGGTTTTCTCCGTTAGCTTGGTGTTTTGCCAGACCCGCTTATTTAGTTTAGCCATTGTTGCGGCTGCCTTGCCAATTCTGCTGTTTATTTCTTCTTCAATGGACAGTGTATTGGAGACCTTGGATCCCAAGTAGGTGAAGCTGTCCACAACCTCCAAGTTTTCATTATCGATATTTATGGTAGGAGGAGGTCGAGTGTCTTGGGCCATGATGTTTGTCTTTTTCAAGCTGATTTGCAGACCAAATTCTTTGCAGGCATTGGAGAAGCTTGACACGAGTTGTTGCAAACCAGATTCTGTATGTGCTGTTAATGCCGCATCATCCGCAAATAGTAGCTCTCGAATTAGGACATCCGTCGTTTTGGTCTTGGCTCGGAGGCGGGCAGTGTTGAAAAGTTGAAAATATTCTTCTCTGTACTTCTTCGATACGCATTCAAGGATAGCAGTGAGGGAATCTGGTTACATACCAGAGCTGATGGAGGACTTTTAAACACTGCCCGCCTCCGAGCCAAGACCAAAACGACGGATGTCCTAATTCGTCTTGTCTCTACGGTCAGCGAAAGCTTGTCTCACAAGTGTCCTGGCTTCTCTACACTCCAAGATGTCATCATTGTTTAGCAAGGCCAGGAGGCACGTGGGACGTGGTGGTCGAGAGGTAGCGCTCTCGACTGTCATACTGATGGTCACGAGTTCGAATCCACACGAAAGTGAGGATTTGTTCTCGGGGCCTGAGTAGTCCCCGAGTCACCCAGCTCCGAATGGGTACCTAACTAGACAATAGTTAGGCGGCTGGGGTAATGCGTGAAATCCCTATAGCCGTGGCCTGTGACCGCTGCATCACTTGCCAACAGATCATCTCTCATGGTCTGTGGACGCAATTATCTTCTGCATAGAAGGAGCGTCTGTATATCTAAGACAAGGCACTCCAGACTGACGTCATTCAAGTTTATTATTTTCATGAGATCACCGAGGTGGTCTTTTCTTTGACTTGAACTTTCAGTTATGTTTGTAATATTATCACGTGATTTAAAAACAACATCGATAGTGTTTGTTGTTTTTCTTTCTTGGGTGGCATGTTGCAACTGTTTTTTATCCTGAAGATGTTTGTCTTTCAGTCCTACTTCAATACCTTTCAGAACTTTCTCAGGTCTATTTATAGAGCTGGGTTTATAATCGACCCAATTAAGAACAGAAGTGACCAAGTCGTCAAACGATTTGAGATCCAGGTCATCGTGTCCTAAAACTGCCAGTACACATTTAAAAGATAAATTTAAGAAATCATCAGTTTTGCTGATCTTGCCAAAGTTTCTAGCTATAAATCTGTGTACTGATTTCAGGATCTTATCAGAGTTGATCTCAACTGCCAACGTATAGATTGAAAGAAAATTATCATCTGTGATGTTCCGTGAGATAAAATATTC
This sequence comes from Radix auricularia, assembly GCA_002072015.1. Taxonomy (NCBI): domain Eukaryota; kingdom Metazoa; phylum Mollusca; class Gastropoda; family Lymnaeidae; genus Radix; species Radix auricularia. The sequence continues at coordinate 174,970 of MUZC01001196.1, read as the reverse complement.
CACTTTGTCAACAATAAAGTCTATCTGTAAATGATGTGATGCGTGCCACAGATCTAACATATTATCAGAGTTCACAGTGAGCTCCCCTTTGTAAATAGAAACCAAAATGAGCCGAAACGTTTCTGAAGATATTCCTTTCATAGCGACAGTGATGGCGTCATTAAAGAAGCCCGTTTCATCATATTTAAACATAACTGTGAAAACCTCAGAACAGGCGCTTAAATAAAATCTGTGACAGTGGCATTGGACTTCATCGATAACGATTTTAAGGTCACTCAGCACATTTTCTTCCCAGCACTTTCCCATTTTATTAATGATACAACTTGCAAAGTTGTCGTCGGTAGGCATTTTAAATGTCTTTGTTGTTGACATGACTACATACATTCCTTGTCTTTGTTGTTGACATGACTACATACATTCCTTGTCTTTTTTGTTGACATGACCACATACATTCCTTGTCTTTTTTGTTTACATGACCACATACATTCCTTGTCTTTGTTGTTTACATTACTACATACATTCCTTGTCTTTGTTGTTTACATGACTACATACATTCCTTGTCTTTTTTGTTTACATGACTACATACATTCCTTGTGTTTGTTTACATGACCACATATATTCCTTGTCTTTGTTGTTTACATGACCACAAACATTCCTTGTCTTTGTTGTTTACATGACCACATATATTCCTTGTCTTTGTTGTTTACATGACCACATACATTCCTTGTCTTTGTTGACATGACCACATACATTCCTTGTCTTTGTTGTTTACATGACTACATACATTCCTTGTCTTTGTTGTTTACATGACTACATACATTCCGTGCCTTTGTTGTTTACATGACTACATACATTCCTTGCCTTTGTTGTTTACATGACTACATACATTCCTTGTCTTTGTTGTTTACATGACCACATACATTCCTTGCCTTTGTTGTTTACATGACCATATACATTCCTTGTCTTTATTGTGACTACATATATTTCTTGTCTTTGTTGTTTACATGACTACATACATTCCTTGTCTAAATAAGTATTTTTCATGAACGCCGTACTAATGAGCACCACTATTGAACTATTTATAATGAGGTTGTGAGAAAATTTAATGAAGAGACAAGATTGATAATAAGATCATAACAGTATCTTTAACTTAGGTTAAATTTCCATTTTGAACGTTTATGCGACATAATATTACTTATTCGTCTTGCTTATACTTTGTGTTGTGTTTAACTAAATGTGATTCATAGTAGAGTTTAATTCGAATAAAAATAAATTTTAAACATTTTATCTACTTCAAATTTAGAATACTATAAATGTTATTTAATTTACCACCATGTATTACTTTGAATTATTTATGAAATATCATAGTGTTCTCTTTTCAATCTTTTCTTGTTTATTCAAATTGAAATCCACCTGACTTCGATCTGTTTAATAAAATTTATTATTTCAATGAATTGCTAGGATTCTCCTACCACCAGTATAGACTGAATTCGATTTAAACAATTTATTATGAATGGCTATCTTTTCTATTGATTTGAAATGATTCATAAATTGAGTTACTTGCAAAAGGACCATTCAATAACATTGTCTATGTTGTATCAAAGAATACATACTGAGTGATAATATTATTGTTACTTTTAACTGAAAGTTTTAAAACTCATCAAACTGTCTAATATCTAACAAAAATTATTCTTAAAATCTCGCCTGATCCATGTCTTATTAATAAATTAAATGGAAAAGACGTAAACAAGGTGAAGGTTAGCCTGACCGACCGTAAAAAAACAGCCAACATTCCGGCACAGAGACTCTTTCAACGAAAATACAATACACAAATAAAACGACGATAAAAATAAAAAAATTAAATTAAAAAATTTAGCTGCGGTTCAATTCAAAGACTCTCCTATTACACTTAGTGTTATTACAAATGTTTACTCTCCTATCACCCTTTGTGTTATTACAACTATTTACTCTACTATAACTCTTTATATTATTGCAACTTTTTGCTCTGCTATCACACTTTACGTTATTACAACTGTTTATTCTCCTTTCACACTTTACTTACAAACCATTTGATTATGAACATTTTTAATTGTTCCTCTGTCATAACAAACGAAGAGCTGAAAGGAGATTTAAGTTTTGATCAAAATTATGCAGAATTCTGATAAATTAACTAAAACGATGTACATTTTTCATAGGGTAAGAGATATAATTTTGTCACTCAAACGCCTTCAAAGTATGACAGTTTGATCTCCCCTAAGGGTAAAATCAAACAAAAACCTATTCTTAAAGTCCAAGAGAACCAAGACCTATCGGAAGGGCAGTAGAAAACATTAACTTTTTATAACGGTAGAATCTAGGAATTAGGAGCCGTCCATAAATGACGTCTAATGATTTATTAATAATTTTTTACCCCTTCCCCATAATTAATACACAAACATTTAGAAACCCCCTCTAGAATGACGTCACAAAGCTTTGTCACCCTTCCCCTCTCCCACTCTGAATGTCGTATTTTCTATTTGAAAATGAGCATGTTCCAAATAACTTTACAGTCTTATAGTATGTATTTAGTGTAAGGCTGCACTCTTAACTCTGCACTCTTAAGCTTAACATGCGTGACACCTTGTAAAACGTATGAAAATATATTATAAGAAATAGAATATTTAAGTGGAATTTTTATTTAAATTATGATATTTTGACTTCACATCTCAATTCTTAAACCCACACCCCTACCCCCCCCCGCGTCATAAATACGTTGATCCAACTCCTCCCTAGGCGATTGACGTCATTTATAGACGGCCCCTTATAGTTATAGTAAGAGGGGAAGACAAAAATATCACTTGTAAGCTAGAAGCAAACAACGACTAACTTAAGGGTAGATCAAACAAAGACCTAACTTAAGGGTAGATCCAACTAAGACCTTTCTTAAGGGTAGATCAAACAACGACCTATCTTATGGGTAGATCCAACTAAGACCTATCTTAAGGGTAGATCAAACAATGACCTATTTTAAGGGTAGATAAAACAACGACCTATCTTAAGGGTAGATCAAACAACGACCTATCTTAAGGGTAGATCAAACAACGACCTATCTTAAGGGTTGATCAAACAACGACCTAACTTAAGGGTAGATCAAACAACGACCTATCTTAAGGGTAGATCAAACAACGACCTAACTGAAGGGTAGATCAAACAACGACATATCTTAAGGATAGATAAACAACGACCTATCTCAAGGGTAGATCAAACAACGACTTATCTTAAGGGTAGATAAAACAATAACCTATCTTAACGGTAGATCAAAGAACGACCTATCCTAAGGGTAGATTAAACAAAGACCTCTACTATGGGTAGAAACAAACTAAAACGCATTCTTGTTTCTTAACAAATTTTAACATCTCTATTTTGCTATGTACTCTACTGCTCTCAATATAACTCATTCGAAGAAAGCGTTACTTTGTAGTATCTTTCAAGATGTGTATGACCATTTCATAGAACATTTTAACTATCAAATGTTGTAGACAACAAAGGAAAATTTATTACGCAATACATATTAAATATAATATAATATTTTTTAAAGAGAAATTTCCCAATCCTCTTAAATGAGCTTCTTAAAAGTATTTAACTAGACTAGGAAAATCCAAACAATTCATTAACATTGCATCCCTTTTTATAGGGATCGAAATCAAGTGACATAGCACTTGAATTAAATTTATTACTATTTCTAGATACCCAGAAGCAACAAATGAGTACTACAAAAATAAGATAAGTGGATATGTTAAAGTTCATTTTTAAATTGTATGGTTCGTTTTAAATTCGAGATTAAAACAATTTTAAAATTTAATTTTTCATTCGAATTTTATGTTACTATACATTTTTAATGTTAGGCTTTTTGTTTTAAAAAACCTAAGTTACACAAAATACATACTATTAAGAGTATTGAAATTAAAACTTGTTTATTAATTGTCTTTTTATTTAAAGAAAACATCTCTGTTCATTAATCTCTAAGTTTGGTAGAAAGACGTTTGGTAAAGAAGACTTTAAATACAACCGCACTGGTGCTTGGTGGTGCATCGCTAACATGAAAAGATAATTATTGCTATTTCCTTCATAAACAAAATAGAAAACTGTGATCTTTATCTTTATTTTCTAAATTTTTAATAACTCAATAACTTAAGCTGCACAAACTAAAACATCAGGATTTACAGACACCAATTAATTATAAATATATAAATTACATTGTTGTGTTACATTCACTAAATCTTTCCTTTCCTGTCGACCACTTTATAACAATCAGCCAGTTTACTGTGTAACACAATGGATGGTAGGAAATTACAACAAGATTACTGTTTTGTTATCTTTTCTCTTGGCATGTGTCTGTGAAAAGACCCGACAAAACGGCGACGGATAAAACCCTTCTGTGTTACGGCACTATATAAGTTCTGAAATAATAATAATTAATATCGTTAAATTAAATAGTTAACAACCTGGTGGTAAGATGTCAGTCTAAAACGATTGTAAGATTTAGACGTTGATAGTTTGACATGTGCTCTCAGGTCTCGAACAGAGAGTCATGGGATCGAATCTCCGAGAATAAGTTCATTCTTGACATTAACATCAGACATTAAAAACTTAAGACGTAAGTAACTGACCGTAGCTATATGATTGTAATAAATGAATTTATCTAAATTTGCATGTGACAGTAATATGAATATCTTACACGAAAGAACTAAACGGGTTTTATTTTCATCTGTACTATGTATAACGTAAATCAGTGACGTAGCCAGAGTGTATTTTACTCCGTATCGTTAGATTATGGTGTAGTCCTTACCACCCTCACCTGATTATGGTGTAGTCCTTACCTCCCTCACCTGATTATGGTGTAGTCCTTACCTCCCTCACCTGATTATGGTGTAGTCCTACCTCCCTCACCTGATTATGGTGTAGTCCTTACCTCCCTCACCTGATTATGGTGTAGTCCTTACCTCCCTCTCCTGATTATGGTGTAGTCCTTACCTCCCTCAACTGATTATGGTGTAGTCCTTACGTCCCTCACCTGATTATGGTGTAGTCCTTACCTCCCTCACCTGATTATGGTGTAGTCCTTACCTCCCTCACCTGATTATGGTGTAGTCTTATGGTGTAGTCCTTACCTCCCTCACCTGATTATGGTGTAGTCCTTACCTCCCTCACCTGATTATGGTGTAGTCCTTACTCCCTCACCTGATTATGGTGTAGTCCTTACCTCCCTCACCTGATTATGGTGTAGTCCTTACCTCCCTCACCTGATTATGGTGTAGTCCTTACCTCCCTCACCCGTTTCAAATGATTTATTTCTTTTGGTCAAATAAAGTCCAAAGTGAAAATGACTAAATATATAAATTCATAAATAAAAGCTTTTGAACACATGTCATTTACAACGAATTATATGACGTCATTTTATTTTGTATTAGTTTATTTTAGTTAAATTAGGGGCCTCGTGGTCTATCGGCAAGTGTGCCTAGCTGGCATAAATAGTGTCATGGTATATCGGCAAGTGTGCCTAGCTGGTAAAAATAGAGTCATGGTCTATCGGCAAGTGTGCCTAGCTGGCATACATAGTGTCATGGTATATCGACAAGTGTGCCTAGCTGGTATAAATAGAGTCATGGTCTATCGGCAAATGTGCCTAGCTGGTATAAATAGAGTCATGGTCTATCGGCAAATGTGCCTAGCTGGCATAAATAGAGTCATGGTCTATCGACAAGAGTGCCCAGCTGGTATAGAGATATGTGTAACATTTTTAAAGAAGGCAGATAAGTCAAAAGCTTAGAAAGCAATAATCATATGTAATGAAAGAACGTATACAGCAATAATCCTCTGTAATACAAGAGTGTTTAAAGCAATAATCCTCTGAAATACAAGAGTGTTTAAAGCAATAATCCTCTGTAATACAAGAGTGTTGAAAGCAATAATCCTCTGTAATACAAGGATGTTTAAAGCAATAATCCTCTGTAATACAAGAGTGTTTAAAGCAATAATCCTCTGTAATACAAGAGTGTTGAAATCAATAATCCTCTGTAATACAAGAATGTTTAAAGCAATAATCCTCTGTAATACAAGAGTGTTTAAAGCAATAATCTCTGTAATACAAGTGTGTTTAAAGCAATAATCCTCTGTAATACAAGAGTGTTTAAAGCAATAATCCTCTGTAATACAAGAGTGTTTAAAGCAATAATCCTCTGTAATACAAGTGTGTTTAAAGCAATATTCCCATTGGTTAGCCTCACCTTAAATAGCCGGTCAGTCGAGACCGTTTACCGAAGTGTGACTCATGCTACAGCTACTTTGAGTCACATGTGAGAGGTGAGTGTCAGGTGGGGAACAAAGCTACAGCTACTTGGAGTCACAGGTGAGAGTTGAGTGCCAGGTGGGGACCAAGCTACAGCTACTTGGAGTCACAGGTGAGAGTTGAGTGCCAGGTGGGGACCAAAGCTACAGCTACTTGGAGTCACAGGTGAGAGTTGAGTGCCAGGTGAGGACCAAAACTTGTTAACTAAACCAGGGGGAGTACGACAGCTCCTCCTACAGACGTGCTACGTCTCCCATGGACACCAAATATACCCATATGTAAATATGTCTGTCTGTCTGTTTGTTCTTTATGGCTTAACAGTAATTCTTAATGTAGACACAAACATTACCTTCGGTGGGCGCTGCAGTGATCTATGTCGGTGGTGGTGACCACAGGTACATTTGGGGGACGGAGAATAACTTTAAGGAGGAGGCGATGATAGCATCAAAATAAGAAGAAAAGATGTATCAAATGAGAATTATGTATTTAGTGAATGTATAATGCTTTCCCGCTTTAAAAAAAATAAATTAAAAAAAAATATATTAAATAAAATTTATAGTGGTAAAAGAGATTAAGATGTGTCTTCTTATCGAACTATGAGAGGAAAAAAAAAATGTTCAAACAACTGTTGACAACTGACCTCGTGTGTATTCTTGAGGGATCCTTGTATCGTCCGACACCAAAGTTGAAGATTTGTCTTTTGTCTCAACACAATTTAACTGCAACATGTTACATTGTTTAACGCTCTGTATTAAAGTTTATGTCATATCCATTAAAATCTATGTTACAAAGTTTATTTTATACCCATTAAAATCTATGTTACAAACTTTTTTTCAATCCCATTAAAATCTCTGTAACAAAGTTTATTTTATACCCATTAAAATCTCTGTAACTAAGTTCATTGCATAACCATTAAAATCTCTGTTACAAAGTTTATTTCACACCCGTTAAAATATCTGTCACACAGTTTATTTCACAATCATTAAAATCTCTGTAACAAAGTTTATGTCATACCCATTAAAATCTCTGTAACAAAGTTTATTTCATACCCATTAAAATCTCTGTAACAAAGTTTATGTCACACCCATTAAAATCTCTGTAACAAAGTTTATGTCACACCCATTAAAATCTCTGTAACAAAGTTTATGTCACACCCATTAAAATCTCTTCTAATAAAAGATGTATTTGTATCACGTCGATCAACCCTGAGTGACTTTGTCCTTGTGTAAGACATACCTCTATGTGTATATATATCAGAAATAGGGAGATTCAGCCTTTGTTAATTCATTGGTCGTTGGTAAATGAGATTATATTGTACTTTTACCAAGAACAGTTATCTGACTATAAGCTTCAATAACAAGTATCTGCTTAGTCACATGATATTATTTGATATGTGATTGGTAGAGAGAGAAATCACGTATTGTATGAATACCAGAAGGCTTTGCGGGGCTGTTGAAAGTGTGTGAAGACAGAGGAAGGACTTAATGTTTTTCATTTATGTATATATTATGTAAAATAGTGTACACAAGTTAAAGTATAGGATTAAATTTATTTGTGTTACAAAGGACTTCTATGTTTTAATGTGAGCTGGAGTGTTCTAGTAATTAACGCCTAAAAGTGAGAAAGCGGCCAAAGAGACAAATTAGTTACATGCTCTTAATAACTTCCAGTGGGTTTCTTTAGTTAATGTGTTACTTGCTGAATAAAATGAAAGTTTAAAGTAATACAGCCATTTTATGAACAAAATTGTTTATGTCCAGAAGTTCAGTACAAATGTAACCATGTGATCAAAGTCTTAGATGTCCAGATGGTCAGTACCAATGTTACCATGTAAACAAATTATTAGATGTCCATATGGTCAGTACAAATGTTACCATGTAAACAAACTCTTAGATGTTCAGATGGTCAGTACCAATGTTACCATGTAAACGAAGTCTTAGATGTCCAGATAGTCAGTACTAATGTTACCATGTAAACACATTCTAAGATGTCCAGATGGTCAGTACCAATGTTACAATGTAAACAAAATCGTAGATGTCCAATTGGTCAGTACCAATGTTACTATGTAAACAAATTCTTAGATGTCCAGATGGTCAGTACACATGTTACCGAGCAGATATCTTATTGACGACACAAAGTATTTTATGATAACCACGGAGCAAATTTTAAAAAAATATACTTATAGTGTAATTAATCTATTACAATTATTGATAAGGATTCCTACTCTCAACGAGCAAAATGTTGCAATGACGCGGCATGATTTTAACAACGAGAAAAACACATTATTTAAATAGGGTGTGAGCTTTGACTTTAATATGGATAATGTTGAAATCGCGTTTAATTGCCTTAACACATCAGCCTGAACAATACTTTCATACAATCTGGGTTGAGTTTCTTAAATAAGTTAATTCTGAAACTGAACTTCTTGCTAGTGTACCTCATCCCGTCCACTATTTCATTTGTTGTAAAAGTCTAAAACGACTCTTTTCTTTTTTGTCTGAATGACTTATCCCTGGACATAACTCATCAACTTTTTTTTTTTATTTCATCAAACTATTATTATTTATGGTCTTATATATTTTTTCGCCTAAGAAAACATTTTAGCGACACTTGCGTTGTTTAAAGGCTCACTTTCAAGCATACATTTATAACTTACAGAAAAACACAGTTGTCCAAATTGGGTGGGTTTGCCGTTTTGCGAAGTCTTGTTCCAAAAGAAAGTAGGAAATGAACGGGCACAAACACAAAATTTCTTAAAAAAATAAAAAGGAATTTATTAGGTGGAGCTTGAACCTAAGACATTCCGCAATAGGCGAATGCAACAACCACTACACTACAAAATACACGCTGTTCTATTTTTATGAAAGAACAAAGTAATTAAAACTCTATTGAACGCATTGTTGGTCTCGATTACCCCCACCCTCTGCGCTACCTTTTCTTACAAGCTGATTGGTCGGTGGGGTTAGACAGCTTTGTGTCCGGCATGGTTGATCCATGAGCTGAATAATATATATATATATTAACTATGAATTTATATATTTTAAAGATTGTGACATAAAGCAGTGGAATGAGCTTGTTGAAATCGGTCTTAGGCTTTATCGGTGGTAGTATTCTGGTTAATATTTATTGAGTTTGTATCCCTATTTATAGGGATCGAAATCAAGTGAAGTAGCACTTGAATAAAATAGACTGGTTGCCTTTTGGGAAATTCCAGAGATTAGTGAGTATGTTGCCTAAAAAAATCAGTTAATCATGTATGGTAAAGTATATATGATAATTTTATAGTTTTTTTTCAATTCGTTATAAATTACTATTTCAATCGACTATGTATTTCGAATGCTATGCTTCTATCCTTTTTTTTCTATAGGCCGATGTATAATAATATGCAACAAATATCCTTAATATTAAGAGTTATAAAAATATAAAGTAGAAATCTATATCTAGATGTAAATAAATTAACATTTTAAAGAAAATTTTTCGTAACAATGCAAAGTTTGTTTTAAGAAAAAACCACAACACTTTAAGTTTATTCGTAAATACAATCTTAGCGGTGCTTTGTGGTGCATCGCTAGCGGGGAACTCAATTTCCATTGTACTATTTTAACAACAGAGAACAATGAAACATTTTTCTTTCGTTTCTAAACATTATAGCTGAAAATAAACAACATCAGAACATATTCCTTTACACATACTTAACTTAAACTACAGAAACTAACTTGGCATATGATTAATAATTTCAAATGGATAATTTATTACAATATAGACATTTTATTGGAAATAATGAACATTATTTTTTGGATTAAAATATTTATTTAAAAATGACGTCATTAGTTTTGTTGTTTTCAGCCATTGTGGTATTTATGTAATATCAAAATTTATAAAAATATATTTTAATATTCCATTATTGTCACCCGTTTAAGCACTTTAAATAAATAATGAAGAAATAAAAGACCTAATCAAGATTATAGGCATTACTGTGATTATTTATAGTGATATTCTATTAATATCTTTAAAAATATTGATTAAGTTTTGGTTGCTCTATTTTTAAGTATTATTTCAATATCAGTATTTATATTTCAGATTCACTCTTCGCATGAGCTACTTGTGTTATAAATCACAATATTGTATTGCTTCTATTTTCCCAAATATACTTTGATTGAAAGAATTTATAAAAATATGGAATTTAAGAAACTAAATGAAATTTATTTAAAATATAATAGTTGTAATAGTCGATACTAACAGGTACTAAATTAATTATGTAAGTTAATTTAAGTTAATTAAGACAGATACCATTTGAGTTTACAAAATTAGGACGTTAATATCCTAGTTATGTTGTGATTCAACTTTTTCTTAGATATTTTTATTTTTACTGAAAATCGTTTGATGCTTTAGAGCAGTGGTTCCCAAAGGGGTCAGTACAAACCCCCATTTGGCTCCGGTACCTTTCAGGGGGGTCCTGTAAAAATAAGTGTTGACTATAAAAATCATGTTAAGCCTGGTCCCTATTGGAATTCAGGACGTGTTAGCGCATTTTCGTATTATGTATCAGTACTTATGTTAGATATCAGCATTATGTAGTTATCAGTAATTCTGTTTAGATTTTAGACATATTTTTATGAATTTTCTTGTGTAATGAATATACCTGACATTTTTTTATTTAAAAGTCATTTCTCTACATTTAAAAAAAAAATATTTTCTCTTTAATCTAACTACAAGTCACCACAAATGATGACGTAAAACTCTCTAAACTTTTACACATATTCTAATGACGTCAATTAAAAAAAAAAACTAATTCTTTTGCACGCTAACGCACCACTCTTCAATGCT